>CM039504.1:15809955-15827219 GCA_022432975.1 Begonia masoniana
TGAGGAGCTAGAGCGAAAATGATTGGGAAACAGTAAGCGGCTACAGTGCATTAAAGCCAAAACCTCTTTCCTTAAATACGGTTATCCACTTTTAAATTTCAATTACCCTTGCCTCGCAAGTCATCCATTAACCCACCCCCCCCCCCCACTGTTATTTACCATATAAAGTTGCCATTAATTAAAAAAAAAAAAAAGAGAAGCGGTTTTTTTTGAAGAACCGGTTGTGTTACAGCGTTTTATGTCATGCATAAGATACATAGAGACAGAGATAGAGGTATTGGGTCTTGTCCTAGACACCTATATCAATAAGATTTAGAGAGATTTAAGATGAAAGATGCACCAAGTGTAGCTCCCGTTGTTAAAGGTGATAAGTTTGGTTTAGACACATGCCCCAGGGAATGATCTCGAAGGAAAACAAATGAAAAACATTCAATAGCTTCTGCTGTAGGAAAAGAACTGATGTATGATCAGGTTTACACACAACGTGGAATTGCATTTGTTGTGGGGGTTATGGGGAAGATATCAGGAGGAATCTAGGTTTGGACCACTGGAAGGCTGCAAAAAAAAAAGTGATGAGATACCTTCAAGGAACCCAAGGATACCTGGTATGTTAGACGGATGATACTCTAAGGTGGTGGGATACCTCCGATTTGAAGACTGGTCGGTTGTGTTCCCGATTCCACGGAGAGCGACATGCTGGCTATGTTTTCATGGGCTCGCTGGTGGAAGCTGTAGCGTGGAAGAGTGCGAAGTAGCACATGACGGCCCTACTTCACTGGAGGAGGAGTTTGTATCGTGTTTTGAGGCTACTTCGCACATGGTGTTGGATGAAGAGTTTCATTGCTGGGCGTTAGGATTGTAGATTCCATCTCTAGGCCAATGGAAGGCTACAATGGTCCATCACTGGTAGATATAAATCGATTACAGCAGTTTACCATGTTACAGAGTACGGCCAATCATCTGTGGACTGAATCTTGAATCTGATATAGGAGCAGAGTTAGGAGCCCTAGTCAGGTCTTGACTACTCAATCATAACAGTAAAACACTGGTTTTAATCCTTTGCTAGTGCTGTGTTTATGATCAACACATTGCCTAATACAGTCGTCCAGTAGAAATCTCCCTTGGATGAAAATTTCCATTACAATACACAAATGTCAATTTCTGAAGTTATTTTTAGTCTACTTGCTTTCTGCCTTTATGTTCTTACGACAATCATAGACTACAGTTTCCACTTTCTTTCCTCTCTATTGTCCGGCCATACTTGAAAAAAAAAATGAAGGATATGGATGTCTTGTGTCTAATGGAAGAACTGAAATTCAAGACATGTTCTTGATGATTTTACACGTTCTCCGTCCAAAACACGGTCTCAACGTTTAATTTCAATATCAATAGCTGCTAATAACTCGCGTTATGCCTTTTTGCCCATTGTTAAACACACTGTTTAAATGTCTATATTCACCTATTCCTATTTTTAACGTTACTGGTCAAAAAACTTTAGCTTTTTTTATGCTAACACACCAACAAATTATACACCTTTAGCTGTTCAAATATCATCTTGTCGACAGAATGTTGCAGTAAAGATTAACTTAGTTCATTCTAGTTAGTTACATGCTGTTAACTGGCAAACGTCATTGGAGAATAATAGTCAAGCTTTCCTGTATACAAATTGATAAACGAGGTTAGCCTTCTTTCTTCTTCGTATTCATTACAAACTCTGGTTTTGTGGTTTGATATTTTATCGCTAGCGAGTTGCTCATTATTCTAGTTTGGTTGTCGTTCTTTCATCGTATCTAATATTTTTAATACAAATTTGAAAGAAAATGTCTACCTCTATAAATTTCGAGAATTAATGCTATTGATCATTGATAACACCATTGTTCTTTGAAATTTTTAGTGCTTGATTTTCTGTAGATTTGCTTAACGCCCCAGATGCTGCTCGAATGGATTGGTCCTCATTCACAAAAGGGTATTTTATGAACGGGATTCTCTGGTTTCTGTTCTGCTTTTGATCGATGCAAGCGTCCCACCCCAAAACAGTCCGACTTCGATTGTGCCAATTGGCTCGGCCGCAATAATGTAAGCCTTCTTCCACCATGAAATTCAACTCCAATTGAATTTCTTATGTTGCTTCGATCATCTGGGTGTGCTTTTACAGATTCCAGTAACGTTCGTTTTCACTAAGTGTGACAACGATCAAGGCGGCAAAGCGAAGAGGCCGGACGAGAATATCAGGGACTTTCAGCAGTCTGATGAGAGAATTACAAGGTGCATCCTCCGGTGGATAATGACAAGCAGCGTGACTGGTCTGGGAAGAGATGAACTGCTTCTGCATTTATCACAATTGAGAAATTATTGGGATCAGTGATGAAACAATCTGTTTAGTTAATTCACTTTCCAACCAAGGTTTGATCTTCTTCTTTTTTTCAGGCCTTTTTTTTTAGGAGAAACCACTTTCATGAAGATACAACTTGTTTTCTTTGAACTCACCCACGTTGTTGAACTCTAATTGAAAGTTCTTAGTTGCCCAATTTGTGACCTCTCCAAATAGTTCTTATGGATTCATATAATTTTAGTATTTGAAAACATTGTCGCAATGTACAAGAAATTGAATCAACTTTTAGACAATATAATAAGGACTCTTTCTTATACCTTGAATTTTTAATTTCATACCTTAAAGTTTGAGGCGTTAGCAATGGACAATTTATCGTTAAAATCTGTTAAACTTGTTTGACTTCGTTTTGAAAAAATTTGTTGGTTCTTTTTTTTCTGAATTTATTAAAATACTAAGAAAAATTAAGCGGCCAAATTGCCCGTTTTCATGGCAATTCTTTCATCGTCCTACTCCTCGCACCGACCAACACAGCCGAAGTAGTTCCTTCGCCGGGAGTAATCGTCTGACCACCACAACGACCATCTTCCCTAGCCGTCATTTTCTTTCATCCTCTCCTCCATCTCTAATTTATGCTTTCACTGCCATTAATATTATCCTTCTCCACCAAAGTATGCAACCAAATGGTAAGTAAGTTAATATGATGTTATCATGAGCACTTGATGAATGATGTTACTGAAATAGTCAAGTTTGCTCATTCCGCAAAGCTTTTCTCCAAAGAACACTCATTTCCTAGTCAGTAGGAACAACCCTTTTCTCGTCAGCCCTTTCGTCTTCACCATGTGTGAAAAACAATCGTAGTAACTGACTTTGCAGTTTCTCAAACAATCCATTGTCGCAGCTGAGCTGACTGTTGAACCTCCACCATGGATGGGGAAGACTGCGATTTTCTTCGTTCATGTAATGAATCCATTGAACATGACTAGATAAAGAAGACAAAGAAGAAAGAAAAGGAAAAAATTAGAGAAACTAACAGATTTTTCTTTTAACGGAGTCAAATGGAGTTTAACAGATCTTGACGGTAAAGTGTTATTGCTAACGCCTCAAATTTGAAATGTCAATTGACAAAATTAAAATTTATGATATCTGTCTAAAATAATTCTTACTTTCAAGTTTATTTTGATAATTACCCAATAACATTTAATGTGGAATAAATTTCAATAACAAAGTTGTGCGAGACTCGACCAAAAGCGGATATTATTGTACTATACGGTGAAGATAAGATGATTTAAGTTCCAAGGTTACACCAACACCATTGATCACTATGATTAGTTAAAGAGAAAATTCTCCACTACAGGTATTGACTGGAAAACCATGTAATTTTTGTAGAAGACAATGATTTCTTCTACTTCCATTGATTTTCTAAAAAATTATGATTTACTTTTGGTACATATGTCGCAACTCAAACTTTTAAGATCTCGTCGTGACAAATAAAATTCAAGTGCAAAAAGTATAACAAAAAAATTAAAGCTACCAATTTATGAAGTTACATGATACCCAAAGGGCCTTGAGTTGCTGGACTAAGGAGAGGAACATGAAACCAACTGTGAGAAGAAGGTGATAAGTTCAAAGCCAAGAAACTAGACTCCTCCGACCTTAACTCCCGTTCCAACATAGCAGATAATGGTGTTTTCGGTGGCTTCTGCAGAGGGGGTGGCGAAGCCACAACATTGCCGTGAAGCATAGGTGAGACGACATTCAGCGGTGCAGGAGCCATCGTCTGAAGCCGGTGATCGGAAAACTCATTGGCACCGGTTAGCTTCTGAACGAGGTCTCTGAAGTTTAATTTGTCGACCTTGTAAACCTTAGGCTTGGTGGGAGGAAGCGGAGCCACTGGTTGTCTCTTCCATGGCTTCGTCATTACTGAGTGGAAATGAAGTGGCTGTTTTGAACTCTTTGTTGATCCCCCGACACTTCGAACAGATACGAGGAAGATGATGACGAAGAAGAAGAAGAAGAACCACCAACCTCTATTTCTAAATGCAGCACATATGCAATGACCAAACTACTGCTCTCTTTTATACATAATTCACAGAGAGAGAATGAGGAGAATGGGTAAAGAAAAGACAACTTCGGGAGAGAGGATAGAATCTGAATTCAAATCGCTTTGTTCGTCGTCGTCAGCCGTCGGCGATGATGAAGTGGGGTGGCTGGTCAAAGCCCTCAAATTTGACCGTATTTCATTTTATTTTTAGGTCAACTAATAAAAAAAACAAAACCTTAAATAACAAATTCTCCTTAAACTATCTTTATTAACAAAATCACCCCTAACACCTTTTGTCGTTTAAATATTTATTAAAATTTGGTCATGCAGAATCCCGATAGTAGAGAGCAGGATCTTGCTCCATGAGATTTTGCCCAGGAGCAGGAGCCTGCTCTTCGACAACGGGATGCCACTCCATTTTTTTCTCTTTCGGAGCAAGATCCCGCCGTCGAAGAATGGGCTCCCGCTTTAAAACTAGGGGTGGGCAGAACCGAACCCGACCCGAGCAACCGACCCGAACCGAGGTTTCGGTTCGGTTTGGTTCGGTACATAAGTCCATTTTTCTGTGTTAGGGTCGGGTTCGCTTATACTAGTTCGGGTTCGGTTCGGTTGGCAGTCAAACCCGAACCCAACCCGAAAACCGAACCCTGAAGTTGCAGAAATATTTGGGCTTAGAGTTAGGGTGTCGCCTGTCGGGGTTGATTTTAGGTTTAGGGCAGGGCAGAGTGCAGACGACTCCTTGGCGACAGGCGATTCCTCGGCGAAGCGAAGCGACAGACGACTCCTCGGCGACAGACTACCGACGACTCCTCTGCTGATGTGTGCGATTTCTTCTCGGCACTGTTTTTTTGGTGTTGTCGATTACTCTTTTCTGATTCCCCTGCATATATTGTCCATTTCTCCTCTCTTCACAGATTAAGTTTCTTCGCTGATGTTTTTATATTTCTTGCATTTTCTATTGCTTGCACATACTAAGTTTGTTCGTTGTTGTTTTTATATTTCCAGGTTTTGATTTCTCTCTTCTTATAAACTGTTTTTGATTTCTTCGGCGGATGAGATTTCACCATTGATTTGGGTAAAGATCTTGTAGTAAATGTGTTTTGTTCTTTCTCATCAAATCCATTTCTCAGTAGTCAAATTCATTTTTCACCAATCTTTTTGAATCTATAAATTTTCTTATTCTCTAGGTACGTTGGAGCATTTCTCAACAGTCAAAGGCTTTTATTTGGAAAGACAAAGCATGGCGATTTAAGAAAATATTTGTCTGTTTTTTTTTTAAGAAAACATCTTTTTCAACTACTAATGCTAATCAGCTCTAGCTTTCTAGTTTTGTTTCAGACATTGATCTCTTCTTCATCTGATGTTTTGTCAATTTTTTTGTTACGTTTCACGATTCGAATCGATTATTCCTGAAACGATTATTTCTATCCGACCCGGAAATGGAAGAACTTTTATACCTACAGCCCAGTTATAGTGTTCATAGATTGGAACCGACTTGACCCGAACCGAACCGAATCGAACCGAACTTTTTGGTTCGGGTCTGTTTGAAGATATTCAGGTTCGGGTTCGGGTTCGGGTTCGGAAATCGGAACCCGAAACCGAAAAGGTTGGTTCTGTTTGGTCCAAAACCGAACCGAACCGAACCGAAGATTGCCCACCCCTATTTAAAACCCTGTCTCTGGAGCAAGATCCTGCTCTCTACAACGGCCTCTCGCTTTAGAATCAATATATATAATGTAGGGTAGTTATCAAATTTAACCATGTATTATGCATTTTATTTCAGTTAATCTATGTACTAAAAAAATCAGCAAATCAAATCATGTACTTTGATTCGTTTATCAGTTTTAACTTTCTATTAACAATTCGTTAAATCCTCATTTAAACAATTACCAAACGATATTGGATTTAGTTGAAATTTTTACTACATATTCACTGCTTAATGAGAAGATAATCTGGAAATTCTCATGATTTTTTAACACATGTACGGTTTATTGTAATTTTATTTTAGTATTTTATAAAAATATTATAATAAATCATACAAGTTTGAGAAATTTACGAACATTTTGCTATTATCTACCCATGATGTGATGAATATGTAAAAAACTTTTCAAATAAATTCAATATCTTTTGGTATTTGTTTAAAATTAATCTCAATTTCTTCTTTACTTTATAAATTAATCTCACGCTCTCTAAAACCGAGTTCCCGCACGACCAAATTTTAACAAATATTTAGAGGACAATAGTTGTTTTGTCAACAGACCATAGTTTAAGGGTGATCTTGTTAACAAGCATAGTTTAAGGACAAATTTGTTAATGACCCAATAGTTTAAGATTTTTTTTTTTTTTTGTTAATTATCCTTTATTTTTTATATATCTAATTAGTTATTACCGTAACTATTTCATAATATTTTTATTATTTTTCAATGAATCACAGTAATTTCTCATAAATAAATATAATAAAAAAACTACTTTACTGAAAGATAAAAATAATATTTATTGGTAATATTTAATATTATTTATTCAGTCTTATAAAAAAAATGGAAAATAAATAAAGTAGCCGCCAGCCGCACTCAATTTTGACTGTAACAACTCACCCTTGCCTCTTTGACTGAAAACAGTTAGAAAAAATAAATAATTAAAATATTTCATTATTAATAATAATAATTAATTAATATTTTAGATATATATATATATATATATATTCAAATAATAAGTAACTTATAATATTAGAGATGGGGAAGTGCTTTGTCTATTATTTGCTGCTTCACACAGCACACTGTCCCAGAGATGGGACCTGGGCTGCCCATAAAAAATCTAGAAAGATAAAGCAAGTAAAAGCAGGACAAGCCAAAAGAAGTGTCTCCTCTACCACCAGAAATAGAATTTCCCCTTCAAATTTAATGCAAGAAATTCAAAAAATAAATAAAAATCCAGCCTTTATTTGTAATCAAGATAATATGGAGAAAGAACCATGTCTAAAGCTTCCCATTTAAAGTTTATAAGATTGCTTCCGTCTTCCCAAGTTGCAGCAGCTTCAGCAATGATAGGCTTCTTTCTCTTTCTCCTTTCAGATCAGAACTGACTTCAAGCTGACCATTAATCTTCCATAAATTCTTCCATAACTCGTACATATAATTGTCGTCTTCCCGATGGAGCTAAACTCTTGGGCGATTACAGAAGAACAACATAAGCACAACGATAGGCAACACAGAGCAAAATTACGATTGGATTCATGAATGCCAAAGGAAAGAGTCTCCTGTCTCTACATTTTTCGGGTCCGAAACCAAAACTCCCATAAACAACTAATCGAAATTGGAGGCTCTCCTAAGCCATCATTAGCAATCAAAGAGTTACAAATGCAGCCATAAAGGATCAAACTCATTTAAAACTACAATTACGTCAAGCAATTGCAGGCTGCAGCTTTGGAGTCATTTTTTCCTTCCACAACAAGCAATTATCCGGCAAAAATAACAACTTTTACCACATTCACTTCTCCTTTTTTTTTCTGCGCTGGGGTTTGGTTTATTTCACTAGAAGCAAGCTTGGTATCGGTCTTGAATCGAATCTTGGAAAACAAACCACTTCATTATTTACATGAGTAGAGACTAGTATCGCCAATTTCTCGACTTCTTATTGTTTTGTTGCAGCTCGAATTTGATCACAAAAATAGAAGTTCTTCTCATTGTATAGTTCTTGAAAGCTTGCACTTGGAAATAAACGTCGTATCTGTGTAATTCAGACTACACAACTTCAACAGCTCTGCAGATTGCTGCTTCAGAGCTGGTCCGCACCCACTTTGAATAACTAGGAGGAGCTTCGCAGCAAGCCCCTCATCAACAGCGACCGAAGAGCATTCATCAGGGGCAAGTTTACACACAGCCGATATGATTGACAGCGCATATTTTGTACAGCTCTCCGAAACTCTCATAATCAGCTTCACCATATACGGTATCGTATACAAGCACTCTTTCAAAGCTAATCCTCCTTCTGGTAGAGATGACAAAGTTTCCAATATGATGAGTACGAGCTCTAAGCTATCGGGACCCAGAGAAGGTAACATCTCAACCAATTGTCGAACCACCCCAATGCTTACTACCAAATTTCTGACTTCTGCATGAAAGCATATTGTTTTTAGGAGCCGGAAGGCCTGAAAAGACACCGTTAGGATGCCTCTTATCTTTTATCAGTCTCATTAGTCCGACCAAAAGGCTGTGGCTCGAAACGATTTCCGACTGGAAATCTTTCTCTTCCATCAGCATCTCGATCAACATCGTACAATTGGTCTTAGTTCCAATAGATCCTTCGTTTAGAATATCCACCATCAGTGAAATTTTGCTGGCTGCATCAAATTTACTTTTGAGTCCGAATCGAGTGCCAAATTCACAAGAATCCCAATGGCTTCGGAGCCGACAGCGTGAGACGTAAAGGGACCTAATAGGGATGTAATTATCGAAACCCCTCCTTCCTCGATCACTGTTTTCCTGACCGTGGCATGAACGGCCACGATTTGTCGAACCTCCTTGAGGGCTTGAACTCTGGCCTGACCCTTTACTTTTTTGAGAGTTTTGAGAAGTTCTGACGTTCTTCCTTGAACATCTTCTGACCTCTTCTTCATGAGAAAATACTTCTGGGTAAACCAAGAGTAGATTAGATGGTAAAGTGTGGTGTTGGGTGTAATGGAATCGTCCCAAAGCTCCTGCATTGTCGTGGGGCAGGTGTAGTGCCCCAGATTGAACCATTGAGAATATTGGACCTCTCGTACGTTGGGCCGGTGCAAAGGGTCACTGGGTCCTGCATTGGTTCGAGAGAAATGGGGCAGATGAACACCGACGGCACCTCAGACAAGTTTAGATCTTCGATCATCTTCTTCAGATCCAATTTCTCCCCAACTCCTGTTCCAACAACGCCACCGTCAATGCCGCCCAATACTCCGTCTTTTACGGCCGTGTCCAGATCTAGAACATGCCCAGCTCCGCCACCGTCAAACCCAACAACCCCATCTCTCTTCGAAGGCTGAAACATCAGCATCTCCGAAACAGTCGGAATTCCTAGATTAAAACAACAGCTAGCTCGCTTTACAGTACATTACGTTTCAGATGGCGCATTTGTAGCGAAAGAAAGGTTCAGAAGAATGAGATTTCTTTCGAGCTTTTTCCACGTTGACTACGATTTCCATCACTATTCTCCTTTACACAACACACTCCACACATTACTCACTAGTTCTTTCTTTTTCGCTTTGGCCTACATGATCTTTTCGATGGTCAAAAGAATTATGACCATCATCAAACACAAACAAACATCTTCACTTCTAGCTGAAGCTTCGAAGCGCGTCAAATAAAAACCCTTCCGGAAAAACAAGGAAAAGGTACGAGAATCAAACGAAGTATAAAACAAAGTACAGAACTTGAAGGAAGAGATCCATAACCAGATCGCGAAATCACATAAAATACGAAGAAATTAGGAGAGGAAGAGAGAAAATTTATCAGAAATTTCGTACCGCAATGGGCAGAGAGCGAGAGCTAAGGGAGCAGAGAAAAGCCAGACCCTGGTGAAAGAGCTCTCTCCCCCTCTGGAGCTCAACCTTTTGATGGGAAGTGGTGGGGGAAGTGAGTAGTCTCTGCAAACCCTCGACGATGAATTATTGAAAAAACATATTATCTAAATTATTTTATTTCAAAAAAATCCAAAGCCAGAACAAGAGCCAATGGAGAATAAGAGAGAGTGACCGGGAATCGACGTTCTGCAGCCGGTCGGCCACCGTGCAATGTGCACCGCACGTGCAGCTCTATCACTTGACTCCGTACTTAATAGCTCTCTTTCCATTTACTCTGTAGTCTGTCATTACGAACTACGAGATGACGTTTACACCCTTTTATTCGTTTTTGCATTCTAATTTGTAAGTTTGGGGTAAAATTAAATTATTAGTAATAATAACTTTATCTTTTAATTTTATTGTTTAAGTTTTACATTCTATGGTAGTGTAATAATCAATAACTATAAATTATTAAAATAAAATATCAATATAACCTCAATTAATGATCTCTACGTTATGAGATAAAACTTAGTATAAACTTAAAAGGTAATCATACTGTTAATTTAGAGATTTTAGGAGGAAATGAAGATATTTTGAGATTTTAGCAGCGCACGTGTCAAATTTAATGGGAGTGTTTGAATTGCAAACTGTGTACGATAGGGTCTGATTGGGTCAAAATAAACGTTAGAGACCAAATGATCATTGACCTCATACGTTGAGGGCTAAATTGAACTTTTTCCATAAAATTAATATTCAGTTATATTTTTAATTGAACCAGATATCATAGTTTAGTTTGATTCGGTTTGAAGATAAAATTAGATAACTCTTTTGACTCTAAAATACGTCCACTCCTAGTGAAGGAAGAACGAAATATGTAGTGGATCGAGACAAGGGGCAAAGTGGGTATTCTAATATTGATTCTCTTTTTTTGTACATAAACTATTAATAATTAAATAAAAAAATATTAATTATATAATTTATTTAATTATATAATCAAAAGTGCCAGCTAAGCTACTTTGACTATGACACTTTTGGTTTGACTGTACCCCTCTCTCTTTCTGGTTTGGCATATCCGGTCTTTGCTTTGACTGCTTTTGATCTGCTCTTAAAACCTCGACCCTCCCACCGCTAATCACTCAATCCTCGGTGGACACGTGGATATGGAATCGTGTGACACCCAGTTTCTACTTTATGGGCTCGAGATCATTTAAATTTAATTTCAAATTTTACAATTAATTATACTACTTTATTAATAAAAAAGTATTATAATAATAATAATGTAATTAATCTATTATTTTAACAGGATAATTTGAAGGAAAAAAAAAAGCTCACTTAAGTCGCACTATATCATTCAACGGAAAATTTAACACTATAGGATAACACGACATAGGGTTTAATAAGTCAAACAAATGCGTTGATTGTACATGATCACATTATCACACTAGTAAATTGCATTTACTAGTGTTACATATTCTTATGTTCTCTTGTCTCAATTATTAATTACACATCTTAAATACCGTGACAATTTTTTTTTTTTTTTTTGGGTAGTTTAATTGTGTTCTCCTGACACGGTTATAAGTTGTACATAATATTTAGTTTTAATTTTCTTTATTATTTTTTTATCTGCACGTGGTGGTGGGACCAGAGGCACTAATTGAATTTTGAAATCCCACGTGTATTGAGCAGCATTTATGCGCCTATTTAATCCTCTGTTACTCCATGATCTCACTATCAATCGTCTTGGTTATTTTGATTCCATATTTAGGCTGTGCCAGCCTCATTATTGGACACGGGCTTTCCTGATCCAAGAAAATTAAAACCAGTCTAGCCCAGATAAGATCGAATTGATCATTTTTAGATTTATGCATTTAGGTTTGCGATGGACGAAATCATACATCGAGCTCTAAACCATGGGAACAATCCCAATCTTGGACTCTAAAGTTGCGCAACCATAAACTTTATAAGGTTGTGACGCTGTCTATGCAAAGAACCATTTCCCTGATCTGTTGGTGTTGCTGTTGGAGCTTGTGTCAAGCTTGCATGTGGGGGCCGACCTTCGAATTGGTCTGTGGGATGACCTTCGTATTCTTAAGTTTGCAGGTTGGCCCGTTGCTAAAACCAATTCCTGGTTTTGCCCAAGGTCGGGGCGAATCAACTACAAGATAGTTTTTATCGACAACATAATAAATTTTGCATTCCAAAAATATTAATAATTTAATATATTGTACGTGTCGTGTCCCGGGCTTTCCAACCAGAATTCCAATAGTACAGTCATCCATGGTTCGGCTCCTCTCTCTCTCTCTCTCTCTCTCTCTCATCATCCCAACTCTTGTTACTGATTCTGCAATTCCTAACTTTTCACTCCATCGTTTACCAGAATTTCCCATTTAAACCCCAAATGGACAAAGCTGATTTCGCTATTTTCTAAGATGGAAACCAAGGAGAGAAGAGTGTCTGCAAAACAAAGAAAATTCCTTCGCTTTCTGCAGCGACCATTCAAGCATCTCATCAAAGCAAGAGATTTTTATATCAAGGGCATGATCAAATGTTCTGCAAAACTTGATCCCGACGTCGCTCTAGGCTGTCCCGTTGGCCAGGTAGCCCCCATCTTGCCGAAGAGTTACAGCGTCAGCTCGTCCATATCCTCCCGAGGTGGTCAAGATTACAGCGACCTCGTAAGGGTTGCTTCCGCACGGAGTTTGGAAAGTAAATTTAATCATTTGGGTTTTCACGGGCACCAAACAAGAAAATCTCCGGTGAAAGAACCGGCGGTTGCACCGAAGTTTGAGCGTCGGAATTGGAAGAATTGACGAAGAAAGTTCATGTGAGTTGGAGATGGGAGATGAAGTGAAGATAATAACTAATATATGGCAACGCAGCAGAACCTACGCTGCATCTCGGAGCGGGTTTTGAGCAGTGAATCTCTCGTCTTTTTTTTGTCGCCATGGCTGGTGTTTCTAGCTTTTGTTAAAGGTGATCTTCGAAAGTAACCATAATTCCTACTGATTCAACATGAATAAGCTCTGAAACCACTAATTAAATTCACTCGTTTATATTTACGTAATTAAATCTTGAATTTATAATAATAAGATTAAATCTCAAATCTATAATGTCAAAATCATAACGCATAATGAAGCTGTGTATATAAATCTATATAAGATACTGTATGACCTAGAACATACCAAGCGATCGCCACAATAATAAATAATACATGTCTAAAAGGTTTATTTTTTTTTAAATAATAACGTGCTTGTTAAAAGCTTAATTAGATCAAATAAATATTAGGGAGATTAAGAGAGTGGAAATCTAACTGAGCAGGCACTGTAAATTTAAAGTAACTTGCTTTTAATTTGTTTATTTTTTAATATATTAATACAGGCACGCATGCACTAAGTAATATATAATAATAATAATATATAAGACGTGACATATAATAATATTCAAATGTTGTAGATTGTGAAACGTTGAAACAAGTCTTTGGTGTGTAATCTAAGGAATCTTTAAGATGTACCATGCTTTATAAATTTAAGGGTAATTATCGATTTGAACCCTGTACTATACACTATTTTTCAATTCATCCCCTGTAGTGTCAAACTGAACCCTGTACTTTGATTCTGTTATCAGTTTAGACCTTCTATCAACAATTTCATTAAACTCTCATTTAAAAAACTACCAAACGATCTTGGATTCAATTAAAATTTTTACCACATGTTTGCTACTTAATGAGAAGATAATCTGAAACTTTTTGTAATTTTTTAACATATATACAATTTATTGTAATTTTATTTTAGTATTTGATAAAAATATTATAATAAATCATACAAGTTTTAAAAAATTACGAAATTTTTTCTATTATCTACCCATAATGTGGTAAACACGTGAAAAAAGTTTCAAATAAATTCAATATCTTTTGGTATTTGTTTTAAATTAATATAAGTTTCTTCTTTATTTTATAAATTAATTTTTAAAAAAATACCAAACGATATTTGATTTATTTGAAACATTTTCCACATGTTCAACCTATCATGGGTAGTTAATATAAATATTTTCGTGATTTTCTAAAATTTGTATGATTTATTATAATATTTTTATCAAATACTAAAATAAAATTATAATAAATCATACATATGTTATAAAATCACAATAGTTTCCATATTATCTTCTCATTAAGTAGTGAACATGTGTTAAAAATTTCAACTGAATCCAAGATTGTTTGGTAGTTTTTTAAATGAAGATTTAATGAAATTGTTGATAGAAGGTCAAAACTGATAACAAAATCAAAGTACAGGGTTCGGTTTGCTAGTTTTTTTAGTACAGGGGGTGAATTGAAAAACAGTGTATAGTACAGGGTTCAAATTGATAATTTCCCTAAATTTAATAAGCAATTAGATCGATTACCGTAAATTTACATGCCTCCCGGCATTGATGTTTTTTTTTTTCTTCGATGTTTTTCTTGCCTTGGTTAGGATTCTTCTAAACCTAATATATCTATAATTGATGGTTTATTTTGTTCTTCTTTAAACTATAAACCTAGGGACCCAACCATGTAATAAAAACTTGAAGCAACTCTTCCCATCGAAGAGTCTCCTATGAATATGTCTATTTATGAATGGACACTAATATATGGTTGTGAGCATGTGAAGGGTTACCATATTATATAGACCACTTTTTGGAGTTCATCTCATAAATTTCTAACATATAATTCTAGATTTGTCCACGTTTTTTTTTTTAGAATATAATAATAAGCCTTAGTGAGGTTATTTAAATTTAGGATAAAGTACAATTTAGCCCCTACAACTAGAGATGTTAAACGAGTGAGTCGAGTCGAGCCGAGCTGGGATGGACCCGGCTCACCGAGCCTGCCGAGCCAAATGAGCCGAGACTAACGAGCCTGCCGAACCTAACGAGCCGACCCTAAAAATTTCCGACCCGAGCTGGCTCGCGAGCCACGAGCCTAACGAGCCGAGTTGAGCCGGCCCAACGAGCGTAACGAGCCGAGCTTAACGAGCCGAACTTACATAAATAAAATTATTTTATATAAAAATAGTATATATTTCATTAATCTTTTATTTATTAAAATTATAATAAATATTTATTATATTAATGATGAAATATAATAAATACTTAGTCGTGTAAAATGTAAATAATAAAAATCTTTAATTAATACAAAAATGACATTTAATTAATACATTGTGTTTTCTCACTAATAAAAACACAAATAACTTGCCAATATGGCCTAATATTTTTTAACATTAAATAAGTAGAATTTCACCTATTATCTACATCGATAATTCAGATTTCACTAACTAAACTG
Organism: Begonia masoniana; assembly: GCA_022432975.1. Classification (NCBI taxonomy): domain Eukaryota; kingdom Viridiplantae; phylum Streptophyta; class Magnoliopsida; order Cucurbitales; family Begoniaceae; genus Begonia; species Begonia masoniana. Next base: position 15,825,176 of record CM039504.1, read on the forward strand.
TTCGTTAAAATGTTTTAAAAATACAGTACATCTTAAAAGGACTCAAAAAGTGTAATTTTTTTTTAATTTAATTGAATTTAATTTTGAGACACTATGCACGTGAACAGTATTACTGTTCATGTTAAAAGTGCTGCCGATTGATCGCCCCTCAAGGGATGAGCAATCGGCCCCTTCACTGAAATTTTTACAAAAAATTTGCCCAGGAGCGAACTTTCACCCTTAAGCGATTGTTCGCCCTTGTGGGGCGATTGTTCGCCCCTGTGGCGAATTTTCACCCCTACGGAGCAGTCCGCCGGCCTGTCGAGCCGAGCTTGACTCGCTCGTTAGGCATCAGAGAGAGCATCGGAGTTGGGCTTGATCGAGCAGTCGAATACTGCCGATTGTCGGGCATCAGAGATGACTCAGCTGCTCAAGGCCCCGAGCTGGGCTTGACCGAGCCTGCTCGCGAGCAGGCTCGTTGAACCCTATCATCGATGGCTCGCGAGCTCGGATGGTCGAGCTCGGCTCGACTCGTCAATGTGACCCGAGCCAAACCGGCTCGTTACTGTAGCGAGCCGAGCTTGACTCGACCTGCTACAGTAAGAGTCGAGCAGGCGGGCGGCGAGCCAGTCCGCCCGTTTTACATCTCTACCTACAACTAGGTGAAATGAGCAATTTACACCGTAAACTTGGATAATGGGCAAGAATAAACTTAATGTATTGATAATGGGTAATATAGCTCCCACCGTCATATTTTTTGTTAAAAAACTATGTTTTTGTCACGTGATCAATTTTTCTTCCCTAGATGCCCTTACATGGAATCAGAACAGGACTAGACCGGACCGGTTTGATTCATTCCACTATGGTTTTTTTTTTAAACCCTCCTATTAGTCTGTCTTTCTCTTCTTCGAAAGACAAGATTTCCCTCTTCTTTCCAAGTGTCAAAACGCAGACCCTCCGAAGACCACAACCTCGACTCTCGTTCTCCTCTCTTCTCGTTCACCGCGCTTTCTCTCGCTCTCTCTCCCGAGACCCCCTCCTCGCTCGCGCTCGACTCTCTTTCTCCTCTTTTCCTCAGCAATTTTCTGCTCCTCTCCAAATCTTCGCCTATTTTTTTTCCTTCGAATCGACATCTCTTCTCTTCCCACATGGCATCTACATCTCGCAGCAAGTTAGTTGATCGGAAGAGAAGGTCAAAAAATCCTACTCCAGCGAATGAAATTGAAGAACCAACAATTTGGCCATCTCCTTTCTTCAAGAATGCTCTCTCTTTGAAAAGGTATGAAGACGATTTTCAATTCAAGCCCTTGATTCTGAGTAGAAAAGTGGAATTCCATGATTTAAGTAGCTTAAATTGTTCAGCCTTTGAAGAATTTAGGGTTATTTGATCTGTTTGACTGTGATGGCCCGTATTATGAGACACCAGTGAGAATGTTTGTAACGCCCCGAATTATATAAACCCGGTTCACTACAAAATATACTGAACCATATTATGACATTCTGAGAAAATTTCAACTTTTCACTCAACGGTCAAAGTTTGACCTTTATAAACGTTAAAACCTGCAGCGGAAATTCATTTGTATAAAACAACATTTATTAATTTAATTAAAATATTAAAGACAATTGGTTGAAAGAAAACAAAACAAAATAGAACACGTTCACCGCTGAACAGTTCTAGCGATAGAAATAGAAACAAAAAGCATCCACCGCTAAACAGTGTCAGCGGCAGAAGCAGAAATAAAATAGTCTCAACGATAGAGGCGGAAATAGAAGGCATCCACCGCCAAACAGTGTCAGTCGCACGACATGTTGACTACCCACAGCCTCCGCTCCCAAAACCGACCAAAGCTACTCCATTCCTACGCTCACCCACCGGTCCAAACCAAAATCTAATCTGCTCCGACGCTCACAGCCACGGTCCACAAAACGACAAAAAAGCTAATACTCACTCTACCCTCACACCACCGGTCACAAAACAAAATCTAATACGCATTCCTACGCTCACTCCACCGGTCCAAACGACAAAATCTCAACAGCCATCGGTGGACTATCACCGATAGACAAA
>CM039504.1:15827319-15977128 GCA_022432975.1 Begonia masoniana
TGTTGCTGAGCCTCTGTCTTGGTGGGCCTTATTATCAAGCGCGGTAGTGTGCATAAACAGGTACAGCACTGTCAATCTGTGTTGGGGCGGATATTATAGTGTTGTAGGGACGGTTAAAAGGGCTACAGTTCTCTGACAGTCTCAATTATATGTAAAATGTTTGTTAAGGGTTGTTTTTATTGGTTAAAATTGTATTTCAATTGCGTTTGTGACATTAGGGGCTGTTGGGTGAATACATAAGGCAACAAAGGGGTAGGAAGAGTCTATGATTAGTAAAGAATATTGTGGAGTGAAAAAATTCTCTTAGAGAATTTATTTTCTGTGTTGGGCTACCCTAACAATTTACTTCGCAGCCATTATACAAAGGAAATGGTTGTTAGTTAGTTTCTCTCGTAGAATAAAACCCCAATCCCCAGAGCGAACAATATCTTGCTGGGATATGGGGTCGTTACACCAGATTTACTTCGAAGTTCTGGAGGAGTTTACATAAGGCAAAGGGAACTCAGCTGAATTTTAGCACGGCGTTTCATCTTCAGACTGATGGGCAGACAGAAAGAACGAAACAGATTCTGGAGGATATGCTTAGAGCTTGCGTGCTAGAGTTTCAAGGCTCGTGGAGCCGATATTTACCATTGATTGAGTTCTCGTACAACAACAGCTTCCAGGCTACGATTGGCATGGCTCCGTACGAGGCGTTATATGGTCGAAAATGCAGGTCTCCGCTATATTGGGATGAGGTAGGCGAGACTAGCATAGTTGGCCCAAACATTTTACAGCAAACAGCGGAGAAGATCGCTGTTATCAGACAACGTATAGAGATTGCACAAAGCCGCCAAAAGAGTTATGCTGACACCAGACGGAGAGAATTACAGTTTAAGGAAGGTGACGAAGTGTATTTGAAGATTTCTCCGTTTAAAGGCGTTATGCGATTTGGAAGGCGAGGCAAGTTGAACCCTCGTTTTGTTGGGCCCTTTCCTATTCTGAAGAGGATCGGGACTATGGCATACAGGTTACAGCTCCCGACATCTATGGAAGGTATTCACGATATATTTCACGTATCCATGCTCAGAAAATGCGTGCGTGACCCGTCACACGTTGTTGAAAGAAGGGAGATCGAAGTACAACCAACGCTTACCTACGAAGAAAGGCCAGTACGAATCCTAGAGTTTTCTATCAAGGTATTGCGCAATAAGGAGATTCCTCTGGTAAATGTTTTGTGGAGGAACCATGATGTAGGGGAGGCTACTTGGGAGAGGCAACAGGATATGATGTTGAAGTATCCTGAACTATTTGCATAATCAAATTTTGAGGACAAAATTTAAATAAGGTGGATGAAATGTAACACCCGGCTTTACGGGATTTGATTTTATTCCAATATAAATGGCATTTTTTGTAAATACGTCAAATTAAGTCCGTTTTGAGAACGGAAAGTTTTAATGAAGCCGTAATAATAAGTTAGAATTTTGGGAGAAATACGAAAATTTGGAGAAAACGGATCGTTAATTAAATAACGAGATAAGTGGAGAAACAAATAGAGGATTAATGGAAGGGGCAATTTGGTAATTGAACAAACCAATTTTGTTAAATAATTACAAACTCCTTTATTCTTCTTCACTTTACACGATTTTCCCCTTTCCTCTCAATCCTCATCGACGACTTCACCCTCTCAATGGCGATTTCCTTCAAACGCCGGCCGACGTCCCTCCAAACTCCGGTGACTCTTCACGTTTCTCTGTCATCTTCGCTCCCTAGGTAAGGCTTTAAGCTTTTGGAGTGTTAGATTTTGATTTCTAAGGAAAAATTTTTAATTACTAAGCAATGTTTCCTAACTAAGACAAGAAAATAAGGATCATGCTTACAATCAATATTTTAAAATTTGGACTTCAATAAACAACTTAGGTGATTTAACAATACTTAGCAACAACTAATTTTAAAATTAAATTTTCAATGAGAGCAATCAACAATTTCCAATCAACTATTAATCAAGTTATCGACTTTTAATTAGAATCACTCAAAATAATATGAATAGCAACTAAATAACTTCAAAAACAGCAACTAATACAATTAGATCACGAATTTAATCATAGTTAACATGCTGAAATTTCAAGTTATATAGGAGAGCAATCAACAATTTCCAATCAACATTAATCAAGTTATCGACTTTTAATTAGAATCACTCAAAATAATATGAATAGCAACTAAATAACTTCAAAAACAGCAACTAATACAATTAGATCACGAATTTAATCATAGTTAACATGCTGAAATTTCAAGTTATATAGGAGAGCAATCAACAATTTCCAATCAACTATTAATCAAGTTATCGACTTTTAATTAGAATCACTCAAAATAATATGAATAGCAACTAAATAACTTCAAAAACAGCAACTAATACAATTAGATCACGAATTTAATCATAGTTAACATGCTGAAATTTCAAGTTATATAGGAGAGCAATCAACAATTTCCAATCAACATTAATCAAGTTATCGACTTTAATTAGAATCACTCAAAATAATATGAATAGCAACTAAATAACTTCAAAACAGCAACTAATACAATTAGATCACGAATTTAATCATAGTTAACATGCTGAAATTTCAAGTTATATAGAGCAGAATTTTCTAAGTGCATAATATCAATATAGCCGATTTTAAGCTAGCAAATTAATTATCCTTGTAAGTCAAATTTTGTGCAATTAAATTACAGCATATAATAGATGAATTATAAGCTAAATCCAAATGCAAACATTCAGCAAACTAACAAGGAAATCCAAGACAAACATACTAGAGAAACCGAATAAGCAATCAATAAGGAGAATCCGATTTGAGCATTAAATTTAAAGGCTGATTTTTGCATCCAAAATTTCAGATTTATTCTCTAACTACTTGATAGCATTTAGATGGAATAAACATGGTTCAAACATAGGACAAATGCTAGAGAAAACCGAAGTTAGAAGCAAGCAACAACCGAAGCAAGAAAATAAGGAAACCGTGAAGAAAATCAATACCAACAAACCGATTTTGATAATATTAGCTCTAAGCTGATTTTAAGCACAAAATTTTCAGAAAATTAATATAGTGAATGGACAATATCTAAGTGCTAAAACAAGGCTCAAATGATCATAAGAGAAGCTAAATAACTCAGGCCAATAATATACCAAAACCATGAAGAAAATTAACAACAATTAACCGGTTTTGTAGATTTATCATTAGACCGAATTTCATGCTTCATTTCTTAAATATTTCAAGCAAACTTTTGGCCTAGATTTAGATGAAAATATAGACTAAAAACACAGCAAGAAAAATAAGAAAAATCGAGGCACAAATGAAACAAAATTCGAGAACTAGGAGAATAAAAACTAAGAGAAATTTTGAGCTATACCTTGGCCGATTTTTGAAGCATTGCCTACAATATTTTTCCACAATAGATCAAGCATTAAAATGACAATAATAATGGAAGCAAATATAATAGTTAGGTTAGCACAAAGTTAGCACAAAATATAATGAAAATAATGCTAAAAACAAAACGAGCCGTTATCCCGGTTTTGTGCCGATTTTTGACTAATGTCATGGCAACTAAAACGCATAGGGGAAGCCTTGTGGCTCTGATACCACTTGACACAAAATTCCTTAGAAAATGGTTGTGTTCAAACCCACAAAATATTCAAGAAAGTGCTCGGTTGTGTGGTAGTGAAAATGACCAAAAATGAGATGAAATAACATGAAAATAAATGCAAGCAAAATGAGGTGATGGTGTGTGAATATGAAAGGGCCGAATATGAATAAGAAAATGACCTATGAAATGCAATAAAAATAAGAGAAATAGAGGTGTGAAATGTGTGTGGAAAAGTGAAGAAATGGAGATGAACTGAGATATGATATGACCAAGAAAACTTACTTGATCAAGCCAGAATTCACACTTGGAAAACTTTGGATACAATTGATGCTGGCATAAAGTCCTAAGAACAACCCGTAAATGCTCATCATGCTCCTCCTTCGACTTAGAATAAACCAGGATGTCATCTATAAAAACTACGACGAACCTGTCCAAATACTCTTTGAAGACCCGGTTCATCATATCCATCAACGCTGCAGGAGCATTCGTAAGTCCAAAAGACATCACAAGAAATTCGTAATGGCCATACCTCGTTCGAAACGCTGTCTTTTCAATATCCTCCTTTCGGACCTTCAACTGATAATAACCCGAGCGTAGGTCAATCCTTGAAAACACTTGGGCACCCTGCAGTTGGTCAAATAGATCATCGATTCTGGGCAGTGGATACTTATTCTACACGGTAAATTTATTTAACTCTTGATAATCAACGCACATCCTGAGAGTTCCGTCCTTTTTCTTCACAAACAGGACTGGCACACCCCAAGGAGAAAAGCTGGGTCGAATAAACCCTTTGTCTAATAATTCCTCCAACTGTGACTTCAACTCCTTCAATTCAGCAGGCGCCAATCTATACGCATTCTTGGATACAGGTGCTGAACTCGGATATACATCAATCACAAACTCGATCTCCCGATCAGGCGGTAGTCCGAGAAGATCGTCGAGAAAAATCTTTGAGAATTCCTTAACAACCAGAAGGTCATCCGGTTTCAATTTATCAAGTAATCGAGTATCAATCACTGTGGCCACAAAAATCGAGCACCCATCTTTAAATTGTTCTCTGGCTATCATCGAATAAGTAGTAGGTAGCTCGCTTAACCTATTCATTGCCTGAAAAGTGAACTCAACTCTGTTCGGGGGGCGAAAAGTCACCACCCCGGACCCGCAGTCAATTGTGGCGCAATGGCGTGCAAGCCAATCCATCCCCAAAATAAGATCATACACCTCTATACCCATAACTATCAACCGGGCATAGAGGGTGTTGTTTCCCACAGAGACGACGTTGCCCTGGAAAACCTGATCAGATTGCATACTCGCTCCCGAAGGCAACATTACTCTATACTCGCACTCTGTTAACTCAGATACTAGCCCCAATCTAATCATGCAAGCAGTTGAAATGAATGAGTGCGTAGCTCCCGTATCTATTAATGAAAATACCGGTACACCCATGACTAGAATAGTACCTGCTATGACAGATGGCTGTGCCTCGTCGTCGACATCTCCAGGCTCAATAAACGCGAAGATCCTTGGCATAACTCTTCGCTGATCTTTGCCCTGTTGATTTCTGCCTGACTGATTTCGGTCCAACAATGGGCAATTCATGGCATAGTGGCCAACCTCTCCGCATCGGTAACAACTGTTGGTACCCACCCGAAACTCGCCAAAATGTTCTTTCTGGCATTTAGGACAAACAGGCTTCTGAGCAGCCCCTTGAACTTGCTTTCCTCTGCCCTGTTCATTCCCTCCTTCATGAGGCCTTTTGACGCCTCGTTGTTGTTGTTGCCCTCTGGGTTGCCAACCCCTATTCCGTATCTGAGGCTGAATCTCCCGAAAGAAACCCTTGGCAGGCTCTCTCAGCTTAACACAGGTCAATTCAGCAGCCTCGAACTCCAGGGCTCTCGCTGCAATCTCCTCATAAGGCACATCTAGAATACCAGACACTATAATGTTCTTTTGGATCTCCCTGTTCAGTCCATCCATAAATTGTTGCACCTTTTCTTCATTATCACTAACCAGGCGCGGTGCAAACTTGGATAAAGCTTCAAATTTTCTGATATACTCTGCCACTGTACCAGTCTGTTTCAATTGCGTAAACTCAGCCCTTTTTGCCGCCCTCACTGTACGGCTGAAATACTTATCAAAGAACACAGTTTTAAATCATTCCCACCTCATCAGCGCCACGTCCGTTGTAGCCTTAACAGAATCCCACCAAGACCGGGCATCCAGTGCTAGGTGGAATGTGACGCACTCAACCTTCTCGGCATTGTCCACTTTGGCATACGCCAACATATCCTCCATTTTTCGAACCCACTCCTCAGCAATAGAGGGGTCTGAAGACTGCCCATCGAATATCGGAGGTCTTAGCTTTTGAAATCTCTCCATGCTTTGACCATTAGGGACGACTATCTCTTGGGCCCTCCGATTCTCACGAACTAAGTCCGTGATTTGTTGTGCTTGTCGATCCATGTGTTGGGATTGACGATCGAGTAAGTCTATCAGTCTATCTATGGCATCGTCTCGGGCGTCTCTACCGCGAACCATTTTCTAAAACTCCTATAAAAGTTAAAACAATAATCCTAAGAAATCGAATTTAAATAAAGCAATTAAACGTACTTACAGTTGATGAAGGATGTCCGCGTAGTGGCTGAGCAGTCGTGCAGTCTACAGAACCGTTTTTAAAACCCGGGGGCTTTGATACCATAACTGTAACGACCCTTAACCGTACCCTAGTTTTCCCGTACAATTTTTTTCATTTTTACGCGTATAAACTGTAAATCTGACTTTTGTGCGGAAATACCACATTTAAAGTCGGCATCTAAATTATTGACGGCGTTTGAAAACTTCTTTGAAAACTATCTAAAATAACTTAAAACCATTAATTAAACTATTAATTATTAAAAGAAACATTTACATTTAAAACACCCCTTTTTTTTTGTTTGATTTTCGTTCAGCAGCCAGAGGAAGTGGCGATTGCTCGCCATAAAGTGGCGAGCAATCGCCCATGGCGATTTCACTATCGCCTGGCGATCGCCAGTGGCGAGCAATCGCCACGCTCTCTGGAAATTTTCCAGAGAGCGCCCTTCCTTCATTTCCCTTCTTTCATCAATTCCTCACGCCCTGCACTTCACATTCACAACACACATCACAACACACGCACACTTTCCTTTTCTCATTCCTTCACCATACATCTTTAAATTTCACAACCACCCTTCTACATACATACATCGCGGGTAAACACCTAATCACCGACTCGAAACACAATTAAATATAACCAATTTCGTAAAAACGAACCGCGTGGTTCTGTTTAAAAGTTTAACGTTTCCTCCTGTTTGAAAATAGTTAAAACATTACAAAATCCTTTTAACCTCCAAAAACACTTTCTATTAACTATCCAAATCCAACATCTTATAATGTTCTAACAATTTCTATCCAAAATAACCCAAATACCTATGTACATCCCCACGGGTCAAAATCACGCTCCGACTGCCAGCGCACTCCCACGGGCCTCCTCCCTCAACGTGCTCATACTTCAGGCGGAGGGACATCTTCCTTACCTGTCTCAATATCACCTACACCATAGAATTAAACACGTGAGCTAGAGGCTCAGTAAATCTAAGTGAATGCAAATGTATGCTATGCTATGCTCTTTCAAACCATGCATTCTTTTCTTTGCTTTTCTTTGGGTTTCTATGGGTCACCCGGGGCTTCACTCTCGTTAGATAGGAGCGGCACATCCTGCGATTGGATAGCCCCTCGGATCTAACCGGGGGAAAGCATGCTTCCTCCGACAGCCATGCCTGAACCACCGCACCCGGCGTAACTATCTTTGCAATCATTTACGTTCTTTGTTTACCTTTTCAATGTAAAAGAGCTTTGAAATTCATTTTTCATGCGTGCTTAGAAAACAATGCATGGACATGCTCGATGCAATAACAATAGCAAAACAATGAAAATAAAGCATTAAAAATCAACAAATTACTAAACATTCTATGACTTTAAGTAACCTAACTACCCGTCCTAATCACCCAAACATGCATATCTCCAATCTCCTCGATCGACTCAATTCATACGGTGTAGGCCAAGATGGCCAAACAAGTCACAGAGACTTACCTCGCGTCCGTTGTACTCCGAGCTTCGTCCACAATTGTTCGTTAACCTATACATTTCACAATATACGACATTAAATCAAGTCTAAATCACCAAACTCCAAAAATTACTAACTCCTAACTAAAGAAAAATCTCCTAAACTCTATTTTAGTTTGTTGAGGCATTACGTCGAGCAATTCGTGCTCGACATATCAAAAACTCCATTAATGGGGGTTTTCAAGCTCTAACTTAACCAAATCTCAAATACCCTTCAACAAACCAACGAACTAAGCTCCAATAATTATCAATACGTCTATTAGAGGCATAACTAAGCTCAACCTATCAATTTCAAACATCGATGTACGTTTTCGACAAAAACCCTAACGAACCCTAATCGTTTTAAACCTTAGAAATCAACACCTAACGTTCCAAAAGTGTAAAGCCTTACCTAGAGAGCGAAGACGATGAAGAAACGTGAAGAGTCGTCGGAGCTTGGAGGGGCGTTGGCCGGCGTTCGAAGGAAATCGTCGTTGAGGGGAAAATGTCGCGCGAAGGAGAGGGAAAGTGGAGTTGGCGTGAGTGAGGGGAAAAGAGTGATAATTTGACTTTAATTAAAATTGGTTTATGCATTTACCAAATCGCCCTTCCATTTGATTTCAATTTCTTCTTCCAATTGTCTCGTTATTTAACTAACGATCCGATTTTCCAAAACTCTCGTATTTTACCCAAAATTTTAATTTATTATCACGGCTTCGTTAAAACTTTCTGTTTGTAAAACGGACTTAATCTGACGTATTTACAAAATTGCCGCTTACATTGGAATAATATTAAATCCCGTAAAGCCGGGTGTTACATGAATGATCTTCCGGTCACAAGACGCGACGAATCGCTCGTTGAAAAAATCACTCTCTCTCTCTCTCCTTGGAGTTAGGGCCAAGTAGAGACGAGAATAGGGTTTCCAAACCCTATTCTAATAAATTAACAGTTTCTTTATTTACTTTTTTATCCTTCCATTTTATATATTTATAAATTACAACTAAATTTTAAATTATACTAAAAATTCATAAAAACACTATTTTTTTACATATATCATGATGAGATCAGATAAAAAAAAGATTTAATCTATACAACTCTTATGTTTCTCTATTATAGTTAGAATAAACCGTGGTTGATAGATTTTAAATGGTTCGACTTACGAATCTATGTGCATTTTTATATAAATGACATAGATTTCAAATCAAAACATAATTGATTTAAGTTGATTTCAAAATAATCAATAATTAGATGGAGGATAGCGTTTGGGACTTAATCTTTACATCTAAGTACAACGAAAGCGACTTTTAAATTTTACATATAAGCCACAATATGTGACTTTCCACAACCCCAAAGATCATCAACCATGATCTTTCACCTATGCCTCATTGCACATTTTACCTTGCCTTGAATTTTTTCGTCTCGGTGAATGTCCTTGATATCTGAAAAATAGAGATATTCCATATAATGAGCTATTGGCCCAGCAAATAATGGTTAGACTTATTTGCTGGGCCAATAGCTCATTATGTGGAATATCTCTATTTTTCAGATATCAAGGACATTCACCGAGACGAAAAAATTCAAGGCAAGGTAAAATGTGCAATGAGGCATAGGTGAAAGATCATGGTTGATGATCTTTGGGGTTGTGGAAAGTCACATATTGTGGCTTATATGTAAAATTTAAAAGTCGCTTTCGTTGTACTTAGATGTAAAGAATTTGGTGATGATATAGATGATGTAATATATTTCAACTTAAGAAATATATTTTGGTTGTTGTGTATATTGTTTGGATGTTATTGGAAAATGTATGTTGTATGTTTTACATGGTGTATGTCGTTGGAAGTTCCCACTTAGGGAATGTATATTTTGTTGTAGATTGCTTGGTGAATGTTGTAGGTTGCTTCCGGAAGCTTCTCACCTTGGGAATCTGTTCCACCCGTAGGTGCCCCGGGTCGGGTCCTGACAGTTTGATATTACAGCTATAAATCATAGTTCTAACTTGTTGGGAGGGTTAATAACTATGTTTAGAATGCCTATTGTATTTCCTTGGTGGTGAACGTTTATCTGTATACGGGGGAGTTCATTCTCAATAAAACTGCTAAAGCTCAAAGATTTGAGCAAGGTCTTAGATGAGGTATTTCTAGCAAACTTGTAGCTTTAAAACTCGAGTCGTATTCGAATATGGTTGAAAGAGCTCTGTTTATTGAGCAAGCACTTGAGGCGAGAGAAGATGAATGTGAATTAGAAAGAGAGATTAGAGAAGAGTAACCTCATCTTTTTGGAAAAATTGGTTAGAAATAATTTCGGGATGAAATTTTCTTAAGGGAGAAAAATGTAATAGTTTGAAATTTTAAGGATAAAAATTAATACTATTTCAGATTTTTATAAATTAAGAAAATAAAACTAATCTAATTTGGATTAGAATAAAGTTAATGGGGGTTAGTGATTAATTAAGTTTGGTTTTATGGTAAATAACCAAAGATCTAAGGGCAAATTGGTCTTCTGCATAAGATTAACATGGTTAAATGGTAATTAACCATGATTTACTATTGAAAAGGGTTAAGTGGCAATGTTTTCTTTTGTTGTTTTTACGTGGAAGAGGAGAAAAGAAATGAGAAGAGAGAGAGAGAGAGAGAGAGAGAGATGATATGTTAAAAAGATAAAATTTGATGATTAATTTAATTGTGATTAAATAAAAATTAATTTTGGTTAAGGGCTAGTTAAAATTTGTTATTTAGTAAATAATCAATAAGGGGAGGGTGAAATGGTCATTTGCTAAGGATAAACATGGTTTTTATGTAAATTAACCTAAAACACTATGCTATAAGGTATAGGTGGCTGCCTTTTTTGTGGTTTCTTCTGCGTGTGAGAGAAAGAGAACCAGAGAGGGAGAAGAGAAACAGAGAAGGAGAACCGCGGGGAAAAGAGAGAGAAAGAGAGGAGAAATAAGGAGATTTTTCGATCCATCCTTTAGGAAAAGTTGTTCAGCTAAGTGAGAGGAACATAGAGAAATCGATTGATTCGATGGAGAATTTCGAGGAAAAGTGGTGGAACCGACATACGGTAAATACCTCTAAACGATTAAAATATTAGTTTATTGCTTTAACGCATTACTAGGTGAGATAGATTATAATACTGTCTTGGATCTGAATAGAATATATTTGGTTGTGATTTGGTTGAGATTGGATGTTGAAGTGAGGAATTGATGTTGTTTTTAATTCAAATTGTAACACCCGGGTTTTTACTAAACCGTTTAGTAAATTATGTTCGGGTATGCCAAATGGAGAACTTAAGCCGGCTACGGGATGAGAGAGTTAAATTACGAAAAAAAAAAAACGAGATTTAATAGTAATGTTAGTGTTGTTAATGTTAATGTTAGTATTAATGTTATTATTATCGAATCGATGATCGATGGAGATTTCTGAGGAAAAGTTGGTGGAACCGACATACGGTAAATACCTCTAACGCATTAACTAATTAGTTTATGCTTTAACGCATTACTTTTAGGTGGAGGATAGAATTATTAATTACTGTATGGATCTGAATAGGAATATATTTGGTTGTGAATTTGGTTGAGATTGGATGTTGAAGTGAGGCATTGATTGTTGTTTCTTTAATTCAAATTGTAATAACCACCCGGGTTTTTTACTAAACCGTTTAGTACATTATGTTTCGGGTATGCCAACTGGAGAACTTAAGCCGGCCTACGGGATGAAGATGTTAAATTACGGAAAAAAAACGAGGATTTAATAGTAATGTTATGTTGTTAATGTTAATGTTAGTTATAATGTATTATATTATTATTATATTATTACTTATTATGATTATTATAAAAACTAAATAAATAAATAAAACTCAACAGAATAGCCAAAGCTATTCTGTCGAGTGCCCGACGCCGAGCGCGAGGAGCAGGGGAGAGGAGAGGGAGACGACGGCGACCACGACTCCGGCCACCGTTCAGACGTGCAGACGCCGGCGAGCTGAAGCCAGAGCTCGGTTCGGCTTTCTCCACGCCAGAACCGACCGAAAACAGGTAGTTTCTCCTCCCCTGTTTCGGTTCTGTTCAGGGCCGACGGCGACGAGCTGCTAGAGCTCCGATCGCCGGCCGTTTTCGGCTAGTCTCGTCGTCAGAATTCCGGGCTCGGTGCCGATAAGCACTGCTGAGCAGTGTTCAGCTCGGGAGGAGCTGAAAACGGAGGGATCCAATTTTGGGGAATTCGGGTTTTTTGAATTGGAGCTTCGATTTTGGTTAGTTTATATTAATTGAGCGTATAGGTGGTCGATTGGTGAAGAAATTGATGAGAATTGAGGAAAAATTGGAAAAGGGAAAAATTCCCGGTTTAGGCAGCTCGGGTTTTGGGGATTTTGACCTAGCTAGGGTTAGTTGTTTTGAAATTCCTTTTAGCAGGTTAAAATAGGTTATTAGAGAAGTACGTGGCCGCTGGAATCGTTCGATTTCGATAACCGACGGAAAATTTATGCACGTTTGAAGTTTCGGGTCGGTTTTTACCGAACCCAAATTAGTGGTCTGTTTAGTTAGATTTTAATTGGATTAAGCTAGAAATAGTAATTTGAGAGTAATTGGTGAATGTAGGCTTGATTTTAATGGAGTTGAAGTTGGACGTTAGAATTTGTTGTAAAAGCGGATTTAGGGTTTACAATGTAAATTGGCTTGTTTAGTTGATTAAAAATGTGGTTAGTTTTAAATTTGAGTGTTCATTTTCCTAAGTTGCTGCTAAGTTAATTTCTCTCTATTTATTAGGTTGTCTAGCGAGTAATTTTACGGGACGAAGTGTATAAGCAAGTGCCGAGCAGGAAGTCAGGTAAGTAGTGGACTGCTTGTGGTTTGCCTTCGGGCCTACAGCATGGAACGGTAGGGAATTGTTTGTTTGCTTTGTTTGGTTGTTTTGTTTTGTTTCGTGTTGAGCATTGTGTGTGACATGCATCATGGTTTTCAAACTACGAAATACGTGTTTTGAGCATCGTTTGCAAACAGTGAAAGTAAAATGTAAAGTTAAAAGATATGTGAGGCAATGTGACCTTTTGTGGAGTCGCCTCGTCGCGATTTAGTGTCTGAAAGTATGACAGTTCGGGAGGGTTCCACAAAAGGTGTGTGTGGTCTCTTGTGGTGTAACCTCGTCGCGATTTAGTGTCTGAAAGTATGACAGTTCGGGAGGTTAACACAAAAGATGCACGGTGTTGTCTGGTTGAGTCACCTCGTCGCGATTTAGTGTCTGAAAGTATGACAGTTCGGGAGGTGTCTACCAGTGAGTTGATAATGAACGAGGTTCATTGATCGACGTGGGAGAAGATCATGTATGGCCGTCCCGTGTGTGAACACGATGTGTGCCTCGGATCTGGCTCTAAGTGGTCAACGCGTGACCATCCTGTTAGGATAGGTATCCACTTGACGCACAAGTGAAAGTGATGAGTAATGAAACGAGGACGAGTGAACACAACCGAGAGTTAGAAACCGCATGTATTAGGGTTGTGGTGAGGGTTGTTGTGTAGTGTGCATTGTGTTTTTGTATGCATTATTCCCTACTTGCTAAGCATTAGGCTTATGTTTTGTGTTCTGTGGTGTAGGTGTCGACAGGTGTACAGGTGAGTGCCTTACGGAAAGCCAGGATTGGGACGCAGTTGGTGATGTACGAGGCATGCCGGTGCAGGCAGTTGTTGGGGCGTCTCGACCATGGTCTTCGGATATGTGGGGCTTAATATTTTGGTAGTATTGTAAATGTGTATTTGTTGTATATAGTTAAGTTAAGGGTGATGGGTCGCCCTAACCTGTGGATTTTCTTCATTTAGAGATATTAGTATTTTAGTTTCTTTTTTTTTTCTGTTATTTGGTGATTCTGTATGTTGGATAGTTGAGTGATTAGTTGAGTAAGAATATTCTGGATCTGGTTGGGAATTGGTTTGTATGCAGGTACTTAGCATTTTTGGAGGCGCCATTTTCAGGCGTTTCTCTGTCAAAATTTTCGAAGAGAACGCCGTGGTGCGTAGCGGTTAGGATTAAGGGTAATTAGCGAGTCTAGGCTTATTTTAAACGTCGTTTTAATCGAGGTTAGAGTGAGCCAAGTAGCGCACCGAGCCAGGGTGGGTTCGGGGGTGTTACACAAATTAATATGAATTGTGAAAAATTGGTTTAAATTAGATTTTTATTGAATTGTTTAATTTCGGTTTTGTGAAGTAATTGAATTGTATATTTATGATTTATAAGAAATATTGAAACGAAGAATTTCGAAAATGACAATTTTCATTAAATTGAGTATATTGATTTCAATTATCAATTGCATGGGTGGATTGAGTTGCATTGTTTTAAACATGCATATCATTGCTTTATAACTGTTTTAAAACATGCATTTAAGGAGTGAGTAAGAAAAGCCGTAGTAACATAAGAATCCATTGGGCTGGACTCGCCGCTTCATGTGTGATAAATATGACTATGAAAATAATTGAGAGATTAACTTTGTATCCTACTTGGGTTGAAACTATAATACATTAGATTTATCTATTTGTGGAGAATGATTTTAAACCGTGTACTTAAATAATGCAGATTTTCTTTGAAACTGCATTATATTTATTTAATCATTAAAATGAGTTTTAAACCGTAGTTGATGAATTTTAAATGGTTCGAATTACGAACCTGCATGCATTTTTATATAAATGACATGGATTTTAAATCAAAACATAATTGATTTAAGTTGATTTCAAAATAATCAATGATTAGGTGGATGATGGCGTTTGAGCCTGGATAGTGTGGATAGAGTCTGGGCTAGTTATTCTAATGGTTATACTTATTTGCTGGACCAATGACTCATTATGTGGAATATCTCTATTTTTTAGATATCGAGGACATTCACCGAGACGGAAAAATCCAAGGCAAGGTAAAGTGTGCAAAGAGGCTTAGGTGAAAGATCATGGTTGATGATCTTTGGGGTTGTGGAAAGTCACATGTCGTGGCTTATATGTAAAATTTGAAAGTCGCTTCCGTTGTACTTTGATGTAATGAATTTGGTGATGATATTAGATGATGTAATATATTTTAACTTATGAAATGTATTTCGATTGTTGTGTATATTGTTTAGATGTTATTGAAAAATATCCTAATTTAGGATGTCATATAGAAATGCATGGTGTATGTCATTTGAAAGTTTTCACTTAGGGAATGTATGTTTTGTTGTAGGTTGTTTGGTGAATGTTGTAAGTTGCTTTTGGAAGCTTTTCACCTCGGGAATTCATTCCACCTATAGGGGCCCCTGGTCGGATCCTGACAGTTTCAATCTAGAGTCTCATTTAGGTCGTGACATGGGATGTCATGAAGAATCCCCCAACACTATGGCCTTATGTTTAACAGTGCCACAAATCCTCTTGTATCTTCCACACCACCACATCGTCAGACACTCCGCATAACAATAATGAATAACACTAGGTTTCCACAAAAAATTGAGCCCTTTTCCAATTACTTAGCATCTATTGATATTGAACACAACATCTACCTATGAATTTCTCAACTATTTCAGTTTTAGCTATCACGGTAATTTCTCACTTTTTATCAATTTTGAGCAAATTGACTAAAAATTTTTCATTTAACAACGTGATTAATTGGGGAAATTAAAATCAACCATGAGATACTAAATTACATTTATTTATAAAGTTTGTGGATCTTACAATTCACTACTATTAACCCCATAATTTCATGTAAACAAGAGTAAAACAATTAAATAATTAGACCGAGTAATTTTAGTGACGTTGTCTGGAAGTATAACTAAATTTGGTGCATATCCCGTAACAAAGTTGGATAGTCTTCGGTCCTCAAAAAACGTGGCATTTTATCCACAAAGCAGGCTTTGACTCGTCTTCTTCTAGTCTTTATTAACAGTATATTAAAAGTTAATTTATTCAATTATAATAAGATTAAAAATAAATAAAAAGCTAAAAAGGTGAGATTAATGATATATTAAGAGGAAGTGGATTGCAGTCCGACCATAACTAAATTAGCCTAATTGATTTCATGATGACCAAAACTATGGGTTAGGAAATTTTGTTATTGCTCTACCCTCAAGTTCATATGATGATATTGTTGGAACAGGCTATACGAAAATTGCTAACAGATGTATACAGAAAATTATTAAGAATTCTCGTACGTTAAAAATAATAGAAAAAAAGTAAGAAAAATAATATGAAAAGAAAATCTTACTTAGAAAGCAAATCGGAAAATAACATAGAAAATAAATTGAAAAATATTGTCGCGAGAAATAAAATTACAATATTTTTTTACAGATATATGATTAGATGTTTCAAGATTTACCAAAATACAAATTTCATAAATTAATAATTTAACTGATTCAATTAACTATTTATAATTCAGAATAATTTGTTATATTATTAATATTTTAATTGTATCAAGTTTGACAAGTTATTAAATAATTTGAGAGAGTAAAATAAGAGAATAAATGTAATATTATTTTTTATAAAATAAATAAAACTATATAATGATATTTTTTAAAACATTATATAAATTATTTAATTGGAATAATTTATTACAATAATTAAAAGGAGCAGTGGTAGGACGATGGATTTGCTTATTGAAGACGCAAGTAAAAAGTACAACGTGCAACCAACGATCGACGCCAACCGAATGATTATCGTGGATCCAACGGTGGAGAATCCGTCAATGATGCATGGCCTCCACTGATGGGTGCCACTGCACTAAGCACTAAGGGTGGTTCGGGTTTTGCATATTATACACGTTTCCACTGAAAACCAAAAGCAAAAATCAGGTATTTCTGCAATATAGTTCTTTCTCGATCTCTGTTCCGCCTAATTTCATTTTAATTATGGTCTTCTGCAGATGGGGTTTAGGAATTCCACTGGAAAGGAATGATCTTTCTCCCCCAGATATATAACCACCACCTCCATTGATTCCTCCCTCTCCCTTTCTGTGAGAATTTCGTTTGCAAGGGAAGTCGCCGAGCGATCGAGAACCGGCAGTTTTTCGTTTGTTTGCTGGAGTCGTCAGAGAGATGGGGAATTGTCAGGCGTCGGAGGCGGCGGTGGTGATTCACCACCCCGGAAACAAGGTCGAGACGCTTTTCTGGTCGGTTAAAGCTAGCGACGTCATGAACTCGAACGCCGGTCATTACGTGGCTCTGGTAGTGACCTCGCCGGTGGTGAAGTCCGAGAACGGGATCCCATTGAGGCAACTCAAGCTTCTAAGACCGGAGGATATTCTTCTCGTCGGTAACGTTTATCGACTAGTCAGTTTCGAAGGTAAAGAGAATTCAAATAATGAACATATAATTTTCTTTTCTTTTTTTTCAGATTCAGTCACGGTTTGATAGGATGATTGCAGATGTATTGAAGGAGTTCGCTGCGAAAAAGACCATCAGGCTTGGGAAGTTGATAAAGGAAAAAGAAGAAGTTGCAGAGGAGACGAAGAAGCAGGTTTCTACAGCTCGGAACTCAAAATCTGAGGAGGAAGATGAGAATGGAGAAGCCGATGAATATATCAGTAGCAGAAGAAGTATTCACAGAGGTGGGCAATGGAAGCCATCCTTACAGAGCATTGCAGAAGCTAGAGCATGATCCCCAGCTTCTGCTATCCTTCCATTGTCACCCCCTTTCTCCTTCTTGCCATCTCTTTTCCATTTGTGGGCAGTTATTATCAGTTCGTTTCGATACCTATGTATGGAAAGCCACCTGTTCATTTGTGGGAGAAGTATACAATTCACTAAACATTACGATTACAAATCATACATGTAAATGGGTCATACAAAATATGAAATTCATTTCACATGTAATTCACAAGTTTCATTAGAGTTTATCTAAATTTATTTTAGATGTAAGGATCATACAAAATTAAAATACAAAAAAAGTCAATACCCAAAATACTATTCCAATTCTATGTTGAGTCAGACTCGTCAATCGAATTTGCCTTAATCCAACTTGCATTTACATGTTTCTCTTGAACTGTTGTAACATGTTTTTGAAAGATTGGAAGAAACCACATATGAGATTTATAAGTCCCACAAGAATTCTAATCTAAGTAAATTGATATTACATTTAATCATGTACTAACACCCTACATGAATAATTTTTTCTAATATTGACTTTAATTTTTAACATTTATGAAAACACATCTCATGTTCTAATGCTCTAGACTTTTTTTAATATTCAATTATGTATTATACATTTTCATGTAAAAAGTACATAATTTATATATATGAATTTTTGCACGTATGATTTAGATAATCATAATCTAACTATATTTTATCCTCACGTGCAATTAGTTCTCATGCACTTAATTATCAATTCAAACACACGCTCATCCCATGGTTTGAATTTTACCAAAACTATCTAGACACTTTTAATTAATGTCTAATTCTAAATTAAATTGATCATTCTCTATATGTAGAAAATGTACAATGCATATTTGACTATGTTTAGACACATAATCTTATAAATAATTGTTGAAATATTATAACTCATGTTTACGACGATTACATAAATCAATAGTTCAAATGCACTCAAAGGTAGGGCATTTTCCATTTTTATAAGAACTTATGTACCAGAAACAATGGTATCTTTAATTATAGTCCTTCTAAGATGTAAAATATATCTTTTCTCACCATCCCCATGAGACAAATGTATGCATTTCGATTAGAGTCGCATTCTATAGTTACGATTCTACCATATATGTCTTTTTCATTATGTCAAAAATTGATTTTTCTTGAAAGAACGAAAAGGAAAAGAGATGGTTCCATGTGCTCTGATTCGTTATATTGACATAGGTCTGCTTTTGGCCTAGATCAACTTAAATTAAATGAAATCTCGATCATCTTACTTCTGCTTAAAAAGAAAAATATGAAATTTCATACAACTTAAAGTTGTTCATAAGATAGGACGAACAAATAATTTTTTTTGAGGTCATGTTACTCATTATGCCTAGCATTGAATAGACCGTGTATTCAAGGGATTGAAGGGTAGAGGTCCTTGGTGTCCCCTCCAGTCAAGAATTAGAGTCTCACAATCACTAGCCAATATATTTTTCTCTCATGCATTTCTTTGTTAATGGTTCGATATTATGGTGTCCTAAGCGTAGAGGAACCACACCAATCCATTCCGAACTTTGTGGTTAAATTCTACTGCAGTGACGATACTGTAGGGGAGGTCATGTAGAAAAATAGTTCGATGCCATGATGATATTCACATGACAACTTACAACATCACCAAACTTCTCATTCTAGACCCAATGATATGCAATGTATATGAAATGAATTTGTCACACACAACTTATGCTATGATAAGTGAATAAATGCATGTCCATGTACCATATTATTAGAATTGTCTCACTATTATCAAGTACCATATTAATATATTTTACGAATACTAATATGCATGATCAATAAACAATCATATATAAATTCGCACACATTTGTACATCATACAGGTGGTCTTTCTTAGTAACGTCTTCACGTCACAACATAAATCTTTGGAGGGCTAAGGATTTGCAACCCATGGGAAACTCACTGTCACTCTCCTTCTATTTTCTGGATTTATATACGTCACACAATACACCTACAAGATATTCATTATGTTTGAATACACCAATAATATATCTCGCAAATATTATAATAATCACCTTCACTATGCATATATTGAATGCATGGATATATGTAATAATGCATGTAATATGATCATGCAAATCTTATTGTATGTCAAGCAAAATGATGCATGAATGATGACCATACATTTATCCAGAAACCTTCCAATTGATATTCAAAATCTCACAAAAACTTAGTACTTAAATCACATTAAAGAAACATTTTAAGTCTATCTAGTCGCCCTTTGTATAACTTCTGTTGTCCACTCAAGTTCAATTTCTTCAACTAAAACCCTATTTTGGACATATGTAAAACTCCAAAAGCTTTGTTCTGACCACTTTATTATTCTTCGGGCATTCTACCTTGGACTTCAAAAGCCCGTTATTGGGAAATTTTTCCTCACTTTTACTACTCTGGGCGTCCGCCTTGAACACCAGAATCTCACTTGCGACATGTTTTCTCATGATTTCAACATTTTCTTCACAATTTTAACAGAGTAGTTACTTAATCTTTAATCTAAGACATAATTATAATATATATGTCTCAAAATAGACACTTTTACTCATTTTTAACAATCACCAAGCATTATATTTCATTAATACTTTACCAATTATGTAATATATACGCATGATTGTCAGGACCCGACCCGGGGGCCCGACGGGTGGAACGGATTTCTGAGGTGGGAAACTTCCGGAAGCAACCTACAACAAAACATACATTCCCTAAGTGGAAACTTCAAAATGACATACACCATGCATTTCCTACCTGACATTCTAAATTAGGATATTTTTCAATAACATCTAAACAATATACACAACAACCGAAATACATTTCATAAGTTGAAATATATTACATCATTTATATAATCACTAAATTCTTTATATCAAAGTACAACGGAAGCGACTTTCAAAATTTACATATAAGCCACGATATGTGACTTTCCACAACCCCAAAGATCATCAACCATGATCTTTCATCTATGCTTCCTTGCACACTTTACTTTACCTTAGATTTTTTCATCTTGGTGAACGTTTTCAATATCTGAAAAATAGAGATATTTCACATAATGAGTCATTGGCCCAGCAAATAAGTCTAACCACTAGAATAACTAGCTCAGACTCTATCCATACTATCTAAGCCCAAATGTCATCATCCACCTAATCATTGATTATTTTGAAATCAACTTAAATCAATATTGTTTTGATTTGAAATCCATGTCATTTATATAAACATACATGCAGGTTCGTAATTCAAACTATTTAAAATCCATCAACTACGATTTAAAACTCATTTCAATGATTAAATTAATATAATGCAATTTCAAAGAAAATCTGTATTATTTAAATACGCGGTTTAAAATCATTCTCCACAAATTGATAAATCCAATGCATTATACTAAATATGCACGATTTAAAACCATCTTTTCTCAAAACATCCAATGTCATTTTTAACATTCAAATTGAAATGAAAAAAATGCAATCCACTCTAAATTGACTTATATGACTGTAATCCACCACTACAGTTCCCGAGCTTTTTCCGGTAGGGCTGTCTCTTGTCTTATTCTTCTCGAGGATTTAGGGATTTTCAACTCAAGGAGGATGTTTGTAAGGCTCCCAATGATTTTCATAGTCATATTCATCCGTTATGAAGAGACAAGTCCAGCTCAATGAGTTTTTATGTTACCACGGCTTCCAACTTCTTCCTTCCTAAATGCATGTTTTAAAATAGTTATAAAGCAATGATATGCATATTTAAAACGATGCAACTCAACCCACCCATGCAACTAATAATTGAAATCAATATGCTCAATTTAATGAAAATTGTCGTTTGCGAATTTCTTCGTTTCCATATTTCTTAAAAATCAGAAATATACAATTAAATTACTTTACAAAACTGAAATTAAATCATTAAGTAAAAATTGAATTTAAACAAACTTAACAATTCAATATAAACAATCGGTTTTGAAATTCTTCGTTTTAGCATTTCAATAAAACTGGAAATAAACAATTTTCACAATTCATTATTCGCTTTTCATAAAAATGGTATCAAATCCTAACTTCACCATATCCAATCTCAACCAAATCTCAATCTGTAGCACCTGGTTTCATTGAACTAATATACTTAACCAACTTGTAGCGTATGTTTTATGGATAAAATTGGGAGAACTAGTGATTAGGTTAATAAATGACTAAGTAATGACATAATGGTAAATAGAGGATTATAGTGATAACCTATTTAAGGAAAGAGGTTTTGTGATTAATGCACGGTAGCCGCCACTATTTTCCATACTTTTTCTCTCGGTATTCAGCTCAAGCTCAGTAGAGCTCTCTAGGCGATTCCCTCTCCGATTTTGCCCCAAATTAGGTGAGTTTACTTCGATTTCGTGTTACATTTTAACCAGTGATGGTAAAGAGGAGTATAGATGTGAGCTTGGTGAATGCTGTAGGTGGGAGTTAGTTTCAGTTTTGTGGTGAATCGGGAATGCACTATGTATAGAGCTCCCAAACTAGATTCTTTAGATTTCTGAATAGATTAGAATGTGGTTTGGCAAAAATCTAATTGATATTCTGTTTATGACTTAGGTGCGCAAAACTTCTGAAGTAGTTTGAAACCGAGCGTTTCTAAGAAACTAAGTAAGTAGAGTATGTGTGTGCCTTCGGGCCTACATCACAAAACAGTAGGTTCATGCGTGTTATGTATGTTTTCAGTTTGTCATGTATCATGTTTTAAAAGTATACGAAAATTAACTTAAATGTTTGATGGCATGGTGAGGATTGAACCGATTGAAACAGATCAGTTATTAAGAGATCTAATCCGCCCCTTAATCAAGAGAGAGGATGTATGACTTTAGAAGAAGTGATCCAACTCCCAATTTCACAGGGGGATCAGAGCAGAAACAAATGCATATGCAACTGAGATGTGAAAGTAGAAACTGCATGTCTAGGATTTATGTTTCAGCATTTTATTTCATTATTGCTTTACTTACTTAGCATTAGGCTAATAGATGAGTTTTATGATGTAGGTGCTAAGGTTTCGACAGGTGAATTCTCTGAGTTTACTGAGGAATAGGCGAAGTTGGAGGAGCACTTTTATGCCACGGTTTGGTGCTCTGATGAGGCGGTTTAACTTCTGTCAATATGTAAGGTCTTAGTGGTTAAGTGTTTTGATAAAGTGTCATGAGGATTTTCATGACAATAGTAGTTTTGAGGATTTTCATGACAGTAGTAGTTTGATGTTTTCTTTCTTTAATGCTTCTGTGATTTTTTTCTGAATATGGAATCATGATCTTGGTTTTAGTTGTAATTTGTTATTCTGAATTTTTAGAAAATTTGTGAATTTATGTTGTTGAATGATTTCAGCAATGTGTACAAATTCTTTAGCAGTCGAAGTTGTTCCTTATTTAGAGTGTTTTTGATCTATCGGTAGATGTTGAGTGTATTATCTATCGGTAGATGCTGTCTAACGGTAGAAGTCGAGAGTTACTGTTCACTGGTGGATGTAGTCTATCGGTGGAGGTTGAGTATTTTGTCTATCGGTAGATGCTGTCTAATGGTAGAAGTCGAGAGTTACTGTTCACTGGTGGATGTAGTCTATCGGTAGAGGTTGAGTATTTTGTCTATCGGTGGATGTCGTTTATTTCTATTTCTACCGCTGAGTCTAAGTGATTTCTGTTTCTTCCGTTGGTATTTGTTCGGCAGAAGATGTGAGTAGAATTTGTTGTTTTGCGATCGGAAGAAGTAGATAGTAGATTTGTCGTTTTATGATCGGAAGAAGTAGATAGTAAGTTTGTCGTTTTTGTGATCGGAAGAAGTAGATAGTAGATTTGTCGTTTTGTGACCGGTAGATGTGAGTAGCTGACGTGTCGTCGGCAGATGTGAGCGGAAGATGCACGAAATTCGACATGTCGTTCGACTGCTTTTACCGCTGAAGCCTTTTGTCTCTGCTTCTACTGCTGGCGCTGTCTAGCGGTAGATGTGCTTTTAGTTTTTCGTTTCTCTCAGCAAACGTTTTAATATTTTGTCTATTCATTTTTATTTTTATAAAAATGTCATTTTACGAAAGTTTTCTGCTGTAAGATTTGAAGATTTAAAGATTTAAATTTTATCGTTGGGTGAAATTTTAAAACTTTCCTTAAGATTTCTTAGTCCCGTTCTATGTCATGAGTAGCGAACCAGGTTCAGAAAACTCGGGGCGTTACAGTATGGTATCAGAGACATTTTATTAAACCGTTCAAAAAATTATTCATCAGTACCGATCGTCGCATGAGAGTACTCCAACAACTGTAAGTGTTTATGTTAGCCTTAGTCATTAGATGATTATGAGAGTATCTAACCCTGTGCAGGAATCTAGTAAGATGTCTAGACGACCAGAAAGACCAAGAGTACCAAGAGAGATAACGAATCCGGGACGTGAAGAAGATCCTAGCGTAATTAGGCAGCTGACAGATCTGGTGCGTCAGCAAACAGACTTAGTGCGTCAGCAGTCCGATCAGTTAGGAGTGCTGTTGAACCGAGAAGTACAAGGAAGTGCTAACTCGAGTTCTAGCAATGAACATTCTGGAGATAGATTCAAGAGGCTACGACCACCCACGTTTGATGGACAGTCATCTGATTCGGTTATTGCTGAAGGATGACTTAGGAAGATTGAGAGTATGTTTAGATGTGCCAACATTGGAGAAGGAGACAAGGTCACGTTGGCAACATTTCATTTGGCTGGTGATACTCAACTTTGGTGGGAAACAATAGAGACCACAACTGATGTTTTGGCGATGCCTTGGTCACAATTCAAGGACATTCTCTATGATAAGTATTTTAACAGCACTGTCCAAACCGCAAAGAAGTTGGAGTTTCTGAACTTGAAGCAGACATGGTCTGTGGCCGAGTACAGTAGGCAATTCGAGTCCCTGTCCAGGTTTGCTGGACATTTTGCTCACAAGGACGAGGATAAGGTGTTCAAATTTGTGCATAGGCTAAAGCCAGAAATTTACAGAGAAGTTAAATTTTGTGGTATTAAAGGTTTGACATTCAGCGAAGTTGTGTCCACTGCTCTGGAAGTGGAAGAAGCTGAAAGGAAGTGTGCTGGACTAAAAGAGGTCCCACAAAAGTTTATCCAGTCACACCAACAAAGAGGAATGAAGAAGCCTAGTGAAGGCCAGAATAGCCAAGGACCATAAGGGAAAATACAGAATACCAGGAAATTTCCCCAGTGTCATAAGTGTTTGAAGAGCCACCCGGGCGAGTGTAGATTGAACTTTGGGAAGTGTTTCAACTGTGAGGAGGTTGGACACGCGTTCAAAGAATGCCCAAAGCCTAGAATCACCAGATGCTACAATTGTAACAAAGTCGGCCATATTAGCAGAGACTGCCCAGCTCTTAAAAGTGGCCCTGATAAGATTAAACCGAGGATATTTTCCATGATGGAGTAGGGTGAAGAACAACCCGCTGTAGTGTTAGGTACCATATTGATCAACTCTATACCTGCTTTTACTTTAATAGATTCCGGTGCAACGCATTCATTTATAGCATCTGCATTTGCTGTTAAGTTAGATGTACAACCTACGCTTTCTGAACATGTGTTTAATGTCACGTTACCCTCTAGTGAATGCATGCACTGTAGCCGAGTGATGCTTAATAGTATTGTGTTAGTAGGAAATAAGGATTTACCTGCTGATCTCATTATTATGGATATAATGGGATTTGATGTAATCCTAGGGATGGATTGGTTGTTCAAGCATTACGCCACAATTGATTGTAGGACTGGAGTGGTTAGTTTTCAACCTCTTAATGGTTTGAAACATACCTTTCAAGCCTTGAAGAAGTGTAAAGAAATGTCTGTTATGACTTCTATCAACACTAGACCTTCCCCATGTGGAAAGTATTTGTGCTTCTTAGCTAGTGTTTTATACACACAACTAGTAGGAAAATCGAGCCCTCAAAATGTCTTGATTGTTCAAGACTTTCCAGAAGTATTTTTAGATGACCTTCCTGGCTTACCGCCAACTAGGGAAATCGAATTTGTTGTAGATGTTTACCCCGGCGCCAAGCCTGTGTCCAAAAATCCATATAGATTAGCACCAACAGAACTTAAAGAATTAAAGAAACAGTTGGAGGATCTATTGAAGAAAGGGTTCATACGCCCTAGCTTTTCACTATGGGGTGCACCTATCCTTTTTGTCAAGAAGAAGGATGGATCAATGCGGATGTGCATCGATTATCCAGAATTAAATAAGTTAACTATCAAGAACAAATATCCATTGCTGAGAATTGATGATTTATTTGACCAGCTTAATGATGCGCGAGTTTTCTCTAAGATTGACCTAAGGTCAGGTTATTATCAACTAAAAGTTAAATCTGAAGATATCCCAAAGACTGTCTTTCGCACAAGATATGGACATTATGAGTTTTTGGTCATGTCCTTTGAATTAACGAATGCACCAGCAGCCTTTATGGACCTTATGAATAGAGTGTTTCATGAGTATTTAGATAAATTTGTCATAGTATTTATTGATGATATCTTAATCTACTCACCTACCAAGGATGAGCATGCAAGACATTTGAGTTTGGTGTTAGGAGAACTAAGATAGCACCAACTTTATGCTAAATTTTTCAAATGTGAGTTTTGGTTGGATAGAGTTCACTTTTTTGGTCACGTGATCTCTAGAGATGGAGTATCTATCGATCCAGCCAAGGTTCAAGCAGTCAAGGAGTGGCCCCAACCGAAGAGTGCTGCAGATATTCGGAGTTTCCTTGGATTAGCAGGATATTACAGAAAATTTATTGAAGGATTCTCAAATATTGCAACACCCCTCACTCGGTTAACAAGGAAAAACATCAAGTATGCATGGACAGAGGATTGTGAATCCAGTTTTCAGACCTTGAAAAAGAAATTGACCAATGCCCCTATATTGACACTACCCGATGAGAATGGAAGGTTTAGCATTTATTGTGATGCTTCCAAAATTGGTCTTGGTTGTGTTTTGATGCAAGATGGGAAAGTGATAGCTTATGCCTCTAGAAAGTTGAAAACACATGAGAAGAATTACCCCACACACGACTTAGAATTAGCCGCAGTGGTTTTTGCACTTAAGATTTGGAGCCATTACTTGTATGGACAACCTTGTGAGATATTTTCAGACCATAAAAGTCTGAAGTATATTTTCACACAGAAAGAGCTAAACATGAGACAACATCGGTTGTTGGAGTTTGTCAAATATTATGATTTTGAGATTAAATACCATCCCGGCAAGACGAATGTTGTGGCTGATGCATTGAGTAGAGTGACGACTACAGCCTCAGCCTTGATTCTTGACATGTCGTTAGCCTTAGAGTCAGAATTTCAAATATTTAACTTAGAAGCTGTGTCCAGTGTGTCAACCATGCTTTCAGCCATGTCTTTGAAGCCTACACTTTTGGATAGGATAAAGGAAGCTCAGACAAATGATGTAGAGTGCAACAAATACAAATTAAGCATGGAGTCTACTGGTAAATCAGATTTTAACTATTCTGATGATGGAGTCCTTAAGTTTAGGAATAGATGGTTTGTTCCTGCCATTATAGA
Organism: Begonia masoniana; assembly: GCA_022432975.1. Lineage (NCBI taxonomy): Eukaryota > Viridiplantae > Streptophyta > Magnoliopsida > Cucurbitales > Begoniaceae > Begonia > Begonia masoniana. The sequence goes on from CM039504.1 coordinate 15,854,220, forward strand.
ACTTCGAAATGAGATTCTTTCGGAGGCACATTCTTCTAGACTCTCCGTCCATCCTGGACGTACAAAAATGTATAGAGACCTTAAACAACTCTATTGGTGGCCAAATATGAAAAGAAGTGTGGCAGAGTACGTAAGATTGTATTTAGTTTGTCAACAAGTTAAAGCTGAACATCAGAGACCTGCAGGAATGTTACAACCCTTACAAATTCCTGAATGAAAATGGGAGCAAATAACGATGGACTTTGTGGTGGGATTGCCTAGAACAACGAGAGGACATGATGCAATTTGGGTGATTGTGGATCGTCTAACCAAATCTGCTCATTTTCTGACCATAAAGATAACATACTCGATGGATCAACTTGCTGAGTTGTATGTGCAAGAGATTGTTAGATTGCATGGAGTTCCAAGCACTCTAGTTTCAGACCGAGACTCTAGATTTACATCTAAGTTTTGGAAGAGTTTGCACACTGCTATGGGTACGCAGCTTAATTTTAGCACAGCTTTTCACCCTCAAACAGATGGACAATCCGAGAGAACTATTCAGACATTAGAAGATATGCTTCGTGCATGCACATTGGATTTTCAGGGTTCTTGGAGTAAGTACTTATCATTGGTGGAGTTTTCTTATAATAACTGCTTTCAGGCAACAATTGGAATGACACCTTATGTGACATTGTATGGACGAAGATGTAGATCTCCTCTGTACTGGGATAAAGTTGGAGAATCACGAATGATTGGTCCTGACATTGTGCAACAAACAGTTGAGAAGATTGCTCTCATCCGACAGAGAATCTTGACAGCTCAGAGCCGACAGAAAAGTTATGCTGACTGCAGACGTAGAGAATTAAAATTCGAAGTAGGTGATGAAGTTTTTTTTAAGGTATCACCATTCAAAGGAGTTGTGAGATTTGAGAAAAGAGGCAAGTTGAATCCTAGATTTATTGGACCTTTTCCAATCTTGAAGAGGATTGGGAAAACAGTATATCAGTTAGAGTTACCAACCTCTATGGGAGGAATCCACAATGTGTTCCATGTTTTTATGTTGAAGAAGTGTATGCGGGATCCAACTCAGATTGTGGAACAGAAGAATATTGAAGTCCATCCTACTCTTACTTATGAGGAGAAACCAGTAAGGATCCTAGACTATGTTGTGAAGGTGTTGCGCAACAAAGACGTTCCACTGGTAAAAGTCTTATGGCATAACCAGAACATAGAGGAGACAACCTGGGAGCGCCAGCAGGATATGATGGACCAATATCCAGAATTATTCAGGTATCAATTTTAAGAAGGGTAGATTGTAGCATCCGGTTTTATTGAATCAATTTACTTAACCAACTTGTAGCGTATGTTTTATGGATAAAATTGGGAGAACTAGTGATTAGGTTAATAAATGACTAAGTAATGGCATAATGGTAAATCACGGTAGCCGCCACTATTTTCCATACTTTCTCTCTCGGTATTCAGCTCAAGCTCAGCAGAGCTCTCCAGGCGATTCCCTCTCCGATTTTGCCCCAAACTAGGTCAGTCAACTTCGATTTCGTGTTACATTTTAACTAGTGATGGTAGAGAGGAGTATAGATGTGAGCTTTGGTGAATGTTGTAGGTGGGAGTTAGTTTCGATTTTGTGGTGAATCAGGAATGCACTATGTATAGAGCTCCCAAACTAGATTCCTCTGATTTCTGAATAGATTAGAATGTGGTTTGGTAAAAATCTAATTGATATTCTGTTTATGACTTAGGTGAGCAAAACTTCCGAAGTAGTTTGAAACCGAGCGTTTCCAAGAAGCCAAGTAAGTAGAGTATGTGTATGCCTTCAGGCCTACATCACAAAATAGTAGGTTCATGCGTGTTATGTATGTTTTCAGTTTGTCATGTATCATGTTTTAAAAGTATACGAAAATGAATTTAAATGTTTGATGGCATGGTGAGGATTGAACCGATTGAAACAGATCAGTTATTAAGGGATCTAATCTGCCCCTTAATCAAGAGAGATGATGTATGACTTTAGGATAAGTGATCTAACTCCCAATTTCACAGGGGGATCAGAGCAGAAACGAATGCATATGCAACTGAGATGTGAAAGTAGAAACTGCATGTCTAAGATTTATGTTTCAGCATTTTATTTCATTATTGCTTTACTTACTTAGCATTAGGTTAATAGATGAATTTTGTGAAGTAGGTGCTGAGGTTTCGACAGGTGAATTCTCTGAGTTTACTGAGGAATAGGCGAAGTTGGAAGAGCACTTTTATGCCACGATTTGGTGCTCTGATGAGGCGGTTTAACTTCTGTCAATATGTAAGGTCTTAGTGGTTCAGTGTTTTGATAAAGTGTCCTGAGGATTTTCATGACAGTAGTAGTTTTGAGGATTTTTATGACAGTAGTAGTTTGATGTTTTCTTCCTTTAACGCTTCTGTGATTCTTTTCTGAATATGGAATCATGATTTTGGTTTTAGTTGTAATTTGTTATTCTGAATTTTTAGAAAATTTGTGAATTTATGTTGTTGAATGATTTCAGCAATGTGAACAAGTTCTTTAGCAGTCGAAGTTGTTCCTTATTTAGGGTGTTTTTGATCTATCGGTAGATGATGTCTATCGGTAGATGTTGAGTGTATTATCTATCGGTAGATGCTGTCTAACGGTAGAAGTCGAGAGTTACTGTTCACTAGTGGATGTAGTCTATCGGTGGAGGTTGAGTATTTTGTCTATCGGTAAATGCTGTCTAACGGTAGAAGTCGAGAGTTACTGTTCACTGGTGGATATAGTCTATCGGTAGAGGTTGAGTATTTTGTCTATCGGTGGATGTCGTTTATATCTATTTCTACAGCTGAGTCTAAGTGATTTCTGTTTCTTCCGTTGGTATTTGTTCAGCGGAAGATGTGAGTGAAATTTTTCGTTTTGCGATCGGAAGAAGTAGATAGTAGATTTGTCATTTTGTGATCAGAAGAAGTAGATAGTAAGTTTGTCGTTTTTGTGATCGGAAGAAGTAGATAGTAGATTTGTCGTTTTGTGACCAGTAGATGTGAGTAGCTGACGTGTCGTCGGCAGATGTGAGCGGAAGATGCACGAAAGTCGACGTGTCGTTCGACTGCTTCTACCGCTGAAACCTTTTGTTTCTGCTTCTACCGCTGGCACTGTCTAGCGGTAGATGTGCTTTGAGTTTTTCGTTTCTCTCAGTCAAACGTTTTAATATTTTGTCTATTCATTTTTATTTTTATAAAAATGTTGTTTTACGAAAGTTTTCCACTGTAAGATTTGAAGATTTAAAGATTTAAATTTTATCGTTGGGTGAAATTTTAAAACTTTTCTTAAGATTTCTTAGTCCCTTTTTATGTCATGAGTAGCGAACCGGGTTCAGAAAACTCGGAGAGTTACACAATCAAATCTATCCTATCTAGATCTAATACAGTAATTAAAGTTATTTCCACCTATCAAGACAATAAAGTTTAATCTAACTATTATAATCGTTAGAGATATTTATCGTATGTCGGTTCCTCCACTTTTTTCATAAAACTCCACCGAATCTATCGACTTTTCTACCAAAACGTTCCTCTCACTGAGTTGAACAACTTTCTCTGAAGGATAAATCGACGAATTTCACTTTTTTCCCTCCCTTTCTCTCTTTTTCCCCACGGGTTTCTTCTCTGGTTTTTCTTCTCTCCTTTCTCTCTCCTTCTCTGGTTCTCCTGTCTTCTTCACTTTCTTTCTTCTCCACGTAATTGCTGAAGGGTTTGCCACATAACTCTTTTCAAATAGTGATTTTTTGGTTAAATTACACTTAAACCTAACTTATTCTTTAAACTTTACCATTTTGCCCTTCACTTCTTGATTTATAACTAAAATACCTTGATTAATTTATCCTTAACCATAATTAATTTTTATTCAATCACAATTAAATTAATCTTAATTAAATTTTATCTTTTTAACATTTTCCTTTCTTTAGGACACCCTTTTTTCCAACCCTTTTTTCAACTTAATCATCACATAATAATTATATATGTACATCCACAATTACATATTGTTCACATATATAAACATTCACTCTTACATCATTGACCGAAAAAAAATAATTAAAAATTTGAACTGATATAGTAATAAAGGTTCGAACCATTACAATGATTAAACCATTATTGATTCAACATTCTATTTATTAAAATGAATCCATTTTGTGCCTTAAATTATCCATCAAACCTCATTTTTAATATAATATAATCCAAATGTAACATTGGATATAACTATCTAATTCAATTACTCAAGTTTTCTACCAAACTTTTTTTCCTAAACACATATTAATTTCATACTTCTTTCACTAATTTTAAACCAAATCAAACTAACATCATCAAAAAAGATTATCCATGTGTAATCCATGTATTTCACGCATAATCTCATAACATAAATAATTTCACGTAAACCATGCAATATCCAACAATTTAGACCAATCACTTAGGTTACGTTTCTTACCTTTTTTATCTCTTTATTTTTTGACTTTCAAGACTTGATTTTTAGCTCAAAAGACTACGTTTAAAGAGAGGAACAACTTCTCTTGAAGGATTGAATGTCAATTTTCAATTCTCCCCCTTCAACTTCTCCCTTTCCCTTCTCTTTTTTCTTTCTCTCTTCTCTCTTCTCTCTTCCCTCTCTTCTTCTTCTTCCAAAATTACTCATCTTCTCTTTTATTTTTAATATTTGAGTAATGACTTAGAGATAAGTTCTAAGGAAAGTTACTATTTTGCCATTGAAAAATCCAAGTGAAATGGCTAGTATGCCCTTGCATATTCATTTTATTGATTATGTTTTAAGTATATTTAGTTTAAACTAATTAGTTTTGATTGGTCTTAAAATAATCACTAAAATTAACTTGGTTAATCATGATTAATTAACATTAATTATCTTTTAATTACACGTATAATTAGTTACTAATTTTAAAATGACAAATGACGCTATCTTATTGGTCGATATATTTCATTCCTTGACAGGCTAAATCATGTCCAATGGAACGAGTCCATAGGATTTATTTTATTTTATGCTCTTCAATTCTAACTTGAGCATCTACTATTAATCACCCAAAATTGAAATTTATAACTTGACTATTTTTTATGTGGGTAAAGTGCAATTTGGCCCCCAAACTATGGTGAAAAGGGTAATTTTCATCGTAAACTTGAATAATTGCCAAAACAACTGTAATGTATGAAAAATAGGTAATTCACTCCCTACCGTGATATTTTTCGTTAAATGACATGTTTTCGTCACATGTCCTATTTTACTACCCGATACGCCTCTGTCGCCCATAGGCAAAGATGAAGAACTAGTTCGTATCAGCAGGAAAATCAGTTAAAAACGAATATGAAGAAGCTAAAGAAGAATCAAAGGTAAGTTTTTTTTCTAGATGAAATTGATACATCGAGTTCCATTTTCTAAATCGCAAGATCTGAAAGCAAATTGGGCAAAACGTTTTTAGGAGAGAAAACGGGGGAGAAATAAAGGAAGAAGATCTACGGCTTCAAAATCAAGAACATGGCACCCGTCATTGCAGAGTATTTCAGGGGCTACAAGCTGAATCTTCAAAATCAATGGTGGATTGTTCATTGTTTTCAGCAGAAAAATAAGAGAAAAACAAATCTAAACAAACTACAGAAGAATTAGAGGTAAGTTTTTTTCTAGATGAAATCGATGCATAGAGTTTTATTTTCTGAATCGTAAGATCTAAAAGCAAATTGGGCAAAAAGTTTTTAGGAGAGAAAACAAAGGAGAAACAGAGGAAGAAGATCTGCGGCTTCAAAATCAAGAACATGGCACTCGTCATTGCAGAGTATTTCAGAGGCTACAAGCTAAATCTTCAAAAACAATGGCGGATTGTTCTTTGTTTTGTTCATAGTTCTTCGTTTTCAAACATCTTTTGGAACAACCCAAAAAAAGGGTACCGTAGAGTGGGAAGAGAGTGAGGGAGAGAGCGAGGGAAGGAGAGATGCAGTGCAGGGGCATATCGGATAGTAAAATAGGACACGAGACGAAAACATGTTATTTTAACAGAAAATGGTACGGTAGGGGGTGAATTGCCCATTATCCATACATTACGATTGTTTTTTGTCATTATCCAAATTTACGATGAAAATTGCTCTTTTTACCATAATTTGGAGGCCAAATTGCATTTTACCATTTTTATACACTGTGCTGACTTTACGCACTCAATCAAATTAAGTTTCATTGCATACATAGATTTTAGCTATCACCGAACTCAATTTGATTACAATCCGAGTGAAATCAAACCAACAGTAAATAAAATAAAGAACGCAAGAATTTAAGTTCGGAACTAAGTCCTACATCCTCAAACGCAACCCTAGTATCCTCTTCTTATAAATCAGAAATCGTCCAAGATTACAGCAATTATTCTCAACAGAATCGAAAGGAAACTTAGCTCAGAATCACATAGTCATACATTCTCAAATGCTATTCTTTGTCTTCAATCTCCTCCAGGAACAGAACAACAAAGGATAGTAAACTCATAGACCCTCGATCGTTAAAACAGAGCAGGAGACCCTCGATTGCACCTGAACCCTAATCGCACCTTAAGTGAGCCAAACTGGGTTAATTAATAAAGTCATAATAAAACAGAGAATAAACCAAAAAATTAGAAAAAACAATTTACAGCATATATCGTAATGAAATAAATTAATAGTAGGACCATTTTTCTATGGACAAAAAATACGAGGATTAAATTGTTTTATAAAATTATTTAGACCATCAGATGTTCATAAGCCTTTGGGTTCCCAATTTGTATTTGTAACGACCCCTTTTTCCAGCAAGATATTGTCCGCTCTAGGGATTGGGCCGTAGCCTAATCCCCAGAATGGACAATATCTTGCTGGGAAAAGGGGTCGTTACAAATGGTATCAGAGCCTATACCCAACCGAAAATGTGGCCAATGAGAACGTTGGGCCCCCGAGGGAGGGTGATTGTGATGACCCGGATGTGTAAGTATGTGTACGATGACTGCACGAACCGGAACTCGGATGGCGGTACAACCGCGCGGGGGAACTGGAAGGTGACGGGTCGTAAAAAGGGGGTCGTCACAATCTCACATCGCTTGGGAAAGTATGTGGAAATGAAACATATGTAAAGAGACCCTCCCAAGATAGCAAGACGAGTTTTGGAGCACAATTGGCAACGGATCCCATAAGAACTCCGAAGTTAAAAGTGTTTCAGCGAGAGTAGTACCAGGTTGGGTGACCGACTGGGAAGTCCTCGCCAGACAAAGCCGTAAGAGGAAGATATTGTGCTACGGCCCAATCCCCAGAGCGGACAATATCTTGCTGGGAATAGAGGTCGTTACAAATGGTATCAGAGCATGTACCCAACCAGAAATGTGGCCAACGAAGACGTTGGGCCTCCGAGGGGGGGTGATTGTGATGACCCGAATGTGTAAGTATGTGTACGATGTATGCACGAATCGAAACCCGGATGGCTGTACGTCCGCGCGGGCGAATCGGAAGGTGACGGGTCGTAAAAAAGGGTTGTCACAATCCCACATCGCTTGGGGAAATATATGAAAATAAAACATATATAAGGAAACCCTCCTAAGATAGTAAGACGTGTTTTAGAGCACAATTGGCAACGGATCCCATAAGAACTTCAAAGTTAAAAGTGCTTTGACGAGAGTAGAACCAGGTTGGGTGACCGACTGAGAAGTTCTCGCCAAACAGAGCCGTGAGGGGAGGATATTGAGCTACGACCCAATTCCCAGAGCAGACAATATCTTGCTGGAAAAAGAGATCGTTACAGTATTGCTGTTTTTGCAATATAATAAACAATTGATGAGTTTTCACATTTCTTTTTCTGATTTTTATAAAAACTCACAAACTTTGACTTGTGATGCACATTGGCATTTTGGTTCCCCAAGCATTTTAATGTAATAAATAAATGTGTTTTATTTAATTGTTTTGTAGTTGAAATGAATTTGCTTTATAAAATTAACGGATGTCCAAGTAACTTTAAATTTGTATGTGTTTCGTATATATGTTGGGATAAAATTTAAAAGTAATAATTGAAATAAGTTCATGACTACAAATAATGTAAAATTATAAATATTATTTTTTGCATTGAGAATGTATTACCTAATCCTCACTATATAAATGTAGTACCATATAATAAATTTATTTTATATAATATGATTATATAGGACATGAAATTAAATTTGTTTAAATAATTTTTTGAATAAAGAATATTAATTTCATAACAATGATGATAATACATGTATAATCTTAATTCGTAGACTCTTATTTTACTTAAACTTATTTTTTAATTTATTTTGTAAACGTTACATAAATTTTCTTTTTACATGTCACCTTTAAAGAGTCCAAAAGTAAGAGAGAGTGCACTGTCATTGCATTTGATTCAATGTAATGACCATTTACAATTAAATAGCATACTATTCCACCACACAATATCTAGTGTGTGAAGGAGGGAGAAGAGGATACGCTAACTTCTCCCACAAGCAGAACGACACAAAGCTTGGAAGGAAAAATGTTAAATTTTGAAGCTGCGAGAGGTTTTGTAAGATCATCTATGACCTATTCAATAGAAGGACTATGACCAACTGATAATTGGTGATGAAGAACCCAATCCAAAATGAAATGATAATCGAGTCCAACACGCTTGGAATTTGAGTGCATAGCAGGATTGCAAGCAATGTAGGTCGCACTGATGTTGTCAGCAAGCAAAAATTCAATCAAAATGAGTTTAATATCTCCATTAGCAGGACTCTTGTAGTCTGATTCAATCGAAGACTGAGAAATGACCTTTTAGTTATTGAATGTTCGAGATATAAGATTGGAACCAAGAAAAATATTGTACGCACCCGTACTCTTTCAATCGTCTAGGAAAGATTCCCAATCAACATTTGTGAAGCAAGTTAGCCATACCGATTGGTCCTTAACAAAAAAAAGATTATAATGAAGGGTGCATGATAAATAGCATAGTATTCTTTCACAATTGCCATTGTGTATAGAAGTGCATGTATGAATTGAGAAACTTTGTTGATAACAAAAGATATGTCAGGACATGTAATGGTGCAATATTGAAGATCGCCGACTATGCTAAGAAAAATAAAACTATCTTTTTAATGGAAAACCAGAATATTTTAATAATATGAGACTAGTAATTATCGGTGTCGAAACAAGATTTGAATCTATCATATTTTAACGAGTTATTAGATCAGAGATGTACTTAGACCGATTTAGTTTGAGATGAAAAGTTGACGTGCTAAATGTCATACCTAAGAAGAATCGGAGGTCACCGAGGTCCTTGAGTGGAAACCGGAACGAAGATAGGCTATTAAGCAATCACTAGCTTCAGGGGCAGTGCTCGACATAAATGAGAATAATTAGGTTAATGTTGGCTTAGTGACACAAATGCATGGATGGATGAACTCGGGAAGCATGAAATCTCCATTGCAAAAAAGCTTTAGTAAGCTGAGTGAACTAGGCTCTTGGAGACTATTTCAGTCCATGTAAGCCTGTTTTTAGAAGGCACACGTGACGTGAGATGGTAAATTTGAATCTAGAAAGCCAAGTGGTTGGGCCACACAGAATGTTTCCAATATAAACTGCCAATTTTATGGATAAAAACATTGATTTTGAGGAATTTTTTTGTGATTATTTTTACCATAAAGAACTACAAATCACATTTAAAACCGAAGTCCTCTCTCAAAAACACTCAACATACTTTATTTGTGACTGAAATTTTCGTGCTTATTGGTGGAAAACTATTATTTCCAGTAGCCTTTGTCATGTAAAAACATTATAAATTACTGGGAATATCACACGTAGAAAAAGTTGTATAAAGTCAAAAAATTAGATATTTACATGCAAATTGCACTATTATTTTAGTAATTATTTAACAACTGAATCCGATATACAAACGAGTTAACGTTTAAAATCGGTTCTGTTGAAAAATTTAAAAGAACAAGTGAATGTAATCTTAAATTCACGTTCAAACTGTATTTTAGCCTGAACTGAACTTGAATTATTATGGTAATGTTCTGAAATCTGAGTTGATAATTTCCTTAGTTGGTGCCCGAGTTAAAGAAAGGTGGCTAGTCAAGATTCTTACACATTAAGGATGCAAATTGAGTTCTTCCACCAAAATATCTGCTGACGAGTTAACTGGCCGTCTTTCTTCTTCTTTGACAGTATACCAACAACGCAACCTTTTGTCATTCATGGCGGCTTCTCTGCATCTAAACTCTTCTCTCCGCTCCTTTCTCTATAGTTTCTCTTAGCTATCAGCTTCTGGGTCTGATCTCCTGCGTGTGTACTGTAACTTCCCCAGTTTTTCTCTCCCTCAATGGCTGCTTCCACTCAAATCTCTCGGATTTGTTTGCCAACTTCCCGGAATTCGCTCCCCAAATTTTCTTTCTCCCGCTATTGTTTTCCGCAGGGGACCTGCGGGTGCTGGCCCGGAAATCCTTCTTCGTCGGAGGTCCGTGATGATGGCAGGGCGAAATGGTTGAGGGGAATTTCTACCAAATGCAATGTATTGAACATAGCTGAAAACGGTGGCTGGGAAGAGAGTTACAATTCCTTGGAGGATAAGCAATTTGTGCGTTGGTTTAGGGAGGCGTGGCCTTATCTGTGGGCTCACCGAGGTGGTACTTTCGTTGTGATTATTTCGAGTGAAATCGTCTCCAGCCCATTCTTGGATCCCATCCTTAAGGCAAGTCTTGATCTTTTTTGGTTTCTGGTTTCTTTATCAACGGTGTATCTGGTCTAGGGCGATTTTCAATGAGAATTTTTGAGGTGTAGAGCACCATAAAAACTTTCTTTTTAGTAATGCCCTCTTTTGATGGACCAGAGTCTTATTCCTCCAGATGTTCTTTCTGTAAACCTCTTGGGGCTTACTCCTTTTTTACATTCTTTTCTGGACAGAAAATTTGTTTCTATATGGATCTTTGTCTGGTTTGCGTGGTATATTGCTGGCATTCTAAAAGGATTATAGATCAAAGAAGTAATGTCTAAACTCAATGATTGAAAACAAAGATTAAGTATTAAGGATATTGGAAAAAAGGAAGCACCTTTTTTTAGTTGTTCAAGTCTTTTTGGAGCCAAATTCTATTAAAAGTTAAAGGTGTGCAGGATATTGCTTTTCTTCATCACCTGGGGATCAGATTCGTTATTGTTCCAGGAACCCATGTGCTGATAGACAAGCTTTTAACAGAGAGAGGTCCGTGAAACCTCACTGGTTTAGCTTGTTATGTTTTTTAAAGTCCTAAATTCACGTAATAGAGCTTTTTATTGGCCTTTTTATAGATCAGACAAGTCCTTTTTGTTGGCCTTATAATTTTTGAACTTCAAATAAGTCCTTTTTGTAGCCAGATTTTGAGTGGTTTCATTCCTTCTTGCCAGCTACATGGAAATTGGAAATCATAGCATGCGGTTGAGTGGGTTTTGTTCTGGTTTCAGGTAATAGTCCTAGGTATTATGGCCAGTACAGGATAACTGATTCTGTTTCACTAGCTGCTGCTGTGGAAGCAGCCGGAGGAATACGGATGATGATAGAAGCTAAACTGTCTCCCGGACCTTCCATATGTAACATTCGTCGACATGGGGACAACAATCGTTTGCACGAAGTTGGTGTTAGTGTTGCTAGTGGTAACTTTCTGGCTGCTAAGGTAGAAAATCATGCAGTTCTTTAATTTGATATGCAACTTTTTCTGAAGTTTTGGTTTTTTTTTTTTTTTTTTTTTTGAATTGTCAATATCTGTTAAATGGGTTCTTGAACACTGTCTCAGAGAAGAGGAGTTCTTGATGGGGTTGATTATGGAGCAACAGGTGAAGTTAAGAAAGTTGACGGGCCTCGGATGCGTGAGAGGCTTGACGGTGGTTGTATCGTATTATTGAGCAATCTTGGCTATTCCAGTTCTGGTGAAGTCTTAAATTGCAAGTATGCCTTGAAAGTTCTTATAATATATTTTTGTTCATAGCTGCGATCTCTTAAAGTTTGCTGTTATATCCTGTAAAATTGTGGATTATGCCCATTTACTCTTTTTCAAGTTTGTAGAGGCGTTTTATCTCTAAATATAGATATCTTACATTTCTCTAATTTATAATTGATGATCTAATCAATCTTAGAGTATGAATATCATTGACAGAATACATTTACGTTGCTTTCTTCTATTTGTACATTTCGTTTGTCTATACATTTTTACATACCGTTTAACATGTCGATGAAGTCGGGATTAAATTTTAAGGGCCTGCTCATTATGGTTTGTGTTTTGGGATTTCAGCACATATGAAGTTGCAACAGCTTGTGCACTGGCCATTGGTGCGGACAAGCTTATTTGTATTATCAACGGTCCGATTTTAGATGAAAGTGGTCATCTTATCAATTTTCTGACACTTCAAGAAGCAGACATATTGGTTCGAGAAAGGGCTAAGAAAAGTGAAATAGCAGCCAATTATGTGAAAGTCGTTGGAGAAGAAGATCTAACTTTTCCTGAACATAACAGCCTGAATGGGACTACACATTTTGAGAATGGAAAGCTTTATAGTGAAAGCCTTGTAGCGAAATTTCATAATGGCGTTGGTTTTGATAATGGCGATGGAACATGGATGGGTGAACAAGGTTTCCCTATAGGAGGTGGAGAGAGAAAAAGTCAACTAAATCGTTACCTTTCAGAATTGGCTGTAGCAGCGTTTGTTTGCAGAGTGAGTTCTCGACGTCGACTTCTATTTTATCAAGTCTTCCAGCACTTGGCTGATGTTTCTTTTTGTCTCTTCTGAAATAGGGAGGTGTTCAAAGAGTTCATCTGTTAGATGGCACCATAGGTGGAGTGTTATTGTTGGAGTTGTTCAAAAGAGATGGCCTGGGGACTATGGTGGCTAGGTGTGTCTAATCGTCTTTCTCTGTTTTCGGTGTTATTCCAATTCTGTTGGGTGATATTTATGATGAGCCAAATAGCTAGAGAAGTTTCAACCCTATATGGTAGGCTAAATGCTCTTTTTTTGAGCTTTTCTGGCCTGCTGATGGACATTAAATTCACAGGGCTGCTAGTTTTGTTGGTGACGAAGTTGATGCTATTTTCTACTTGATTAGGCTATTTTTCATCTAATAACTGACTTTTATAAAATAGCGACCTTTACGAGGGTACACGGGTGGCTAAAGTGACGGATCTCTCTGGAATAAGAGAAATTATACAACCTCTTGAGTTGTCGGGAGCGTTGATCCGGAGGACAGATGAAGAGGTTGGCAATGATCACTTTTTTTGTTGGACTTCGAAGATTTATATCAGAGCTGATCATAGCTACGATCTTTTGTGTTTTTCCGTTTTCGAATGGCAGCTACTTAGCTCGTTGGATTCGTTTGTCGTCGTGGAGAGAGAGGGTCAAATCATTGCATGTGCTGCCCTCTTTCCTTTCTTTGAGGAAAAGTGTGGAGAGGTTGCTGCCATCGCAGTTTCCTCGGAATGCCGAGGACAAGGACAGGGGGACAAATTGCTCGGTAGGAGCAGTTTAACTTTTCCAATTATCATTGATATTCGTCTCGGTTTTTCGTTAGTCTTTTTATCGAGATAAATTTTAGATGGTGTAATTTAGAATATGCTTATTTCTGCAGATTTCATTGAGAAGAAAGCCTGCTCCCTTGGACTGGAGATGCTCTTTCTACTCACGACTAGAACTGCAGATTGGTTTGTTTTTAGCCTCTTGTCATTTAGATTCGACGAATTAAGTATTATTCTCAACATTTGATAGACTTTGAGACAAATTTTCACAAAATTTGAAATAACAATGCCAGAAATATACTTTTAATTGTATTTGAAATGGTGGGCTGAATGTTAATGCGAAAAGAAATGGATTTATACACAAAAAAGTATAGGTATTTGAGTACCAATGCTTGGTTTTATAAAATAATATCACGTTCTTAACGATTGCAGGTTTGTGCGTCGTGGTTTCTTGGAATGTTCATTTGAATCAATACCAGAGAAAAGGAGAGGAAAGATCAACCTTTCTCGTAAATCCAAGTGTTATATGAAGAAGCTATTGCCGCCAAAAAGGAGCATAATTAGTAGTGTTGATAGGGTACATAGTTGAATTCTTGTTTGTAAGTTATGATGGATGATCAAGCAGTTGCAAAATTTTTCTAGTTTGTAATTTTTATTATTTTTTGGTAAAATTATGTACCCATCAGGATGTTGTGATCTTGGAGAAAAATAAAGAAAGTTGGTCAATTTATTTGACAAACGATTTCAAGCTAATTTGCACCATATTTCTTATTCAGCAAGAAGAATTGAGCAAAGAAACTAATTTCAATTCAACAAGACAATCTCATTGTGCTGAGAAACAAGACTTTTACACCAAAATGTGAATGAATTACATCAGCAAGTCTAGTGCTCAAAAGACAGCAAGTACAAGAAGCAGTCTACTTATTAGGCACAAATGGAGTCAAGAGGAAAGTAGGAAAAGAAAAACCAAGTTTCTGATCCTTACAACTGATTATGAAAAAGAGAAGCAACACCGGTTAAATATGAGTTCACGCTTCCTGGGTTTTCGGATGACCTTTCCATTTGAAGTTGTCCGCATAAGCCTTCGCCTGAACCAGAAAAAGCGTGTCATTTTTAACTAAAACTTGAATTTCACATGAAATGATAGTTCAATGGGCAAATTCTATAACCCTCTCCAATTAGTGAGATGTGTTCAGTATGGATTTGCAAGAGTTGGAAAAAAGATTGGTAATCAATCCATCACTAAAAAAAATATTTTTCATTCTTGTTTGGATAGCTTATTAATGGCATTATACAACTTTTGATCTATAATTTCCTCTTGTCCCTTGTTTTATTAATTAACTACACAACCAATTTGGTCGTCCGGGTTGTCTACGTGTTCACTCCATTCCATCTTCTAGATTCATTTTTACGACATCCAAAGTTAGACTTGAAATCTATAATTAACAACAAATTGTGTTCCTTCCCGACCCTAAACACCCCAAAAAAAAAAAAAACAATAGGATAACAAAGGGAATGCGATATGGTTATTCAACTGAGAAATAGAAATTGAAACTGAATTTGAACCCAACCTTAAGTAGCGGAGTATGGTGCTTCCTAACCTGCAAAAGAAGAAAAAAAGGAAAAGATCAGCAACTGAAATGGAAATTAGTCAATCTTCGAGCAAAAAAAGACAGCTTCGATGCTGAATCAAAATCTTTAAGAAATGAGCGATCAGACCATGCTATTTACTTGTTCTCAAAGGTCAGATACACTGTATTATATCTGCCTGTCCCACAATTAGGCTACTATCAAAATATGTCAAAGCACAATAATCATAAAATTAGACTGCTATATGATGCAAACATCTAATTCTGCAGTAAAGATGCTAGACTAATTCAACTCAACTCACAAACCGTAGGAACACAGGGAACCATGTGTTACAATAAATGCAGCAAGCCACTATCAGTTACCATTTCACCTCCAACTTGGCGCAAGTCACTACTCACTAGACACGAGATTTTGTTCATATGTTATTAGTAGGACCAAATCATCTATGCATGCAACTAGCATAATTCACTGCTAATGAAAGAGAATGAAAATACAAGAATAGATAGATAAAATAAATAATAAGATCTCAATGCTTCTCCTGAAGATGAAATATTAAAAATGAAAATAAAAATCATTCCCCTGCTTAAGCTTAATAGTTAGAAGGAACACATACCACGTACTCCCATCCATGTCTCTCAGCAAAGTCCTTTGCAGCTCCTTCACTATCGAAAGCTAGGCCAGCATCACCAACATTAGCATATGGGTCACCAGTAGACGTCCAGCCCATCAGTGGATTTTCCCACCTAAAAAATATTTGGTCGGTGAAGATAAAATCCATTTTTCATATCTTTAATACATCACTAGTTTAAGACTCAAATAAGTTGTACCTTCAAGCAAGAAATGTCAATGACTAAAACTCACCAAGTAAAAATACATTAGTACTTTTGGGATCGATACATATGAAACAAATGTGGGGTTCAAAAATCATAGAGGCGGTTACATTTATATGGTTCATACACTTTCTAAAGCATTATCTTTATAAAATCATTGACGTGATATTCCTCCAGGCAATTCAGGTGTTTATTAGACTCGCTTTCTAAATTGATCTGCGCTATAAATTCTGGGATGAGGAGGTCTTTACATTTCTTTCACCAAAAGTTCATGAAGTATAAGGTGTTTGGAAGACATACTTCTGAGTGGACACAAAATTTATTTTCCACTTTCCAAGCTTCCCAGATCCTTGTTGAGTTGCAGTTCTAGCAGGTGAGTAAATTACAACCTGCCGTGTGCGGATATATGAAATGCATAAGTAATTTGTATCACGGAAAACACCAAACCATCATTTAAAAATATCCATTTCTTGATTATACCCATTCATCAATAAGCAGACAGCTAAATCGGCCAAGCGGCGCAATAATTCTCACTTAACTCACTATCACAGCTTTAACAAGAAAATCACGAAACTAACCATAGAACACCTCAAATAAATTATCCTAACCCAAGAATTTCAATTAGTAAACAATAACTTGCCCTTCACCGATCAATAATTAATCACAGGAACCAAAGAAAAGATTAAGATAAACGCGAGCTAAATAAAAAAACCCATTGGAAAAAATACCTAATATCTGTTTCCAATCGATCCGGAGAAGTACTGATTAAGAACGGAGGAGAAATAGTACCTTCCTACGAAGATGTTCTTCCGGAATTCCAGAAACTACACCGATCTCACCGGGCTTGACCTCGACCACTGCGTCGGCAGAGAACGGCCTGGACAGAGGAGCGAGAGTGGTTCGCAAAGTAACACCATGATGGCTGCAGATACGTCGCAGAGAGTAAGCCATCTCGAGGCTTTTCCGCCGGTCTAACGCTAATCCGCTTCCGACGACAAATAGGATGCGTTAGTTTATGCCCCCATTTTTTTAATTAATATTAATAATATATTATTATTATTTTAATTATTTATAATAAATAATAAATTATATAAATAGGAGGTCATGAATATAATATAAATTATATTTTGAAGTGACAGAAAGGAGTTTTCAGTGAGGCTTGTTTTCGTTTTTGGTTCTTGTTTTCAGAGTAAATTTCATCTCTCCATTCCTGCCAATTCAACTGCTGCAACTTCTTCGTTCAGGTGCGTCTTCGCCTCTTTAACATGTGTTTATATGATCATTTCCCTTTTCAACTTGGAGATTGCGGAACAACTTTTCGATTGTCGAAATTACGAACATTTCGATTTTATACGCTTTGGCAGAGAAGACGACGTTTGCGATGATGATTTCGGTGGCTGATTGTTTCTTTTTGTATTATTTAGTGAAAAAATAGTTGTGATTGATGCTTTTTTTTTTTTGCTCGTCGTTATTCTCGTTAGCGTTTTAATGCTAAAATTTGTTGAAACTGAAATATTATCTACAAAGAAATAAATTAGAGATGATTTTGAACGCTTAGTTAGACGCCGTGACCTGCTTTAAAGTAGTGTACAATTTGTGAGTATATGCAGACTCCTTTAAAAAGTAATGATTAGAAATGCAGAAAAAAAGTACCTAGCATTTGTAATTGTTGAACACTTGGTAGTTTCTTTTACTTAGTCATGGTGCGAGGTTTGCTTCTTTTGTTGATTAAATCACACTTTACTGGCCAATATTGGCCAGACTCAGCTGACTTGTAGTTTCTTAATACTTGCTTTCCAATTAGTTAATTGATGTAGACAATAAATTGAATTTTTTTTTACATTTTTCTATTTTCAATTATTTATCATTTTCTGTGTTTCATGGTTCAAACTATACTTCAAAACTGGTATCATGCTTGTACATATGTTATATATTGTGGATATTAAAGTATCTGGAGCTACAATTGATTATATACCCTTTTCAATATTTGATCTCATTTTATGCTTATGTGTGCTGACAGGGGAAACAGGATCTAAGTCATCGGATTGTTTTTTACTACTTTGGCTTCTAAGGATGGGAGCTCCTAAACAGAAGTGGACAAGAGAAGAAGAGGCAGCGCTTAAAGCGGGAGTAGTTAAGCATGGAGCAGGAAAATGGCGCACAATACTTATTGATCCCGAGTTTAGTGCCATTTTACACCAACGTTCAAATGTGGATCTCAAGGTATTCATTTGTAGTAGGTGTTGACATTATAAATGTTTGATTTGTATTCTTATGGTTTCAGACATTGCATGATTGTCATGGTGTGCTGATGTTTAAAGCTTTGGATTTGGACAGGATAAATGGAGAAATATTAATGTGACAGCGATATGGGGATCCAGGCAGAAGGCAAAGCTTGCACTCAAAGGAAATTCTTTAACCAAAAATAATCATATGGCTCTAGTTGTAAGCAATGCAACTAAAACTGATGAAGAAATTCTTGATGCTAAGCCACTTGCAGTATCTACAGAAACTTTGAAAGCTAATGGTTCAAAAGAACCAATTGCAAGGTTAATCACCACGACTGTTTGGAGTGTCACTGATTCTTACTATTTTGAAACATGTATATTGATGGTGTTAATTGAAGTCAAGATGTTAGTGTTTTTCGATTAGCATTTTAACCATGATAATGTGAAATGGTATAGTCGTGGGACTTTCTATGGTGTTTATGTGGTATCTATCTAATGCATCTCATTTGTATATGATCTCTTGAAGATTTCGATTCTAGAGATTTGACAAAACTATTCCTTATATTCTAAATAAAGGATGTTATATAATCTTTGTATTTATCATTTGTATGATTGTGACGGCATAAAAAAAAGAGTAGTCCTGGAGATAGATAAAGGCTAATGATAGCTTGAGACGAATGAGCGAAATTGCTACTACCTTGACCGTCCAAGAGTTAAGTTTTCGTTTGGATGATTATGAGGCTCATACAAGAGAGAGCAGTCCTGGTTATAGAGGCTAAATGACAGCATGAGATAAATGACTGAAATCTCAACTACTTAGACTGTCCAATAGCTTTGTTAATAGTTTCTTTTGTGCCGTGTAATGATTAGTGAATACATATTAATTTTAAATTACTGTATTTAATATAGATGACGTGCTATCTTTAAAACTATAATGCAAAGTCATTTGATTCTTCTATTGAGTGCATTTTCCTTATCATGTTTCCTTCCTCTCTTCTAGTTTTCTTGGATGTCAAATGTAATGTTATTTTCTTATTGTTGAAAGAGTTAACGAAAAATGTTTTTCTTGGCTGATTGTGAGGAAGCTTATTTTTCTCTTTAGAAATAGAGCTATTAGCAAATGATTTTAAATTTTTTTATCGTTATTATATATTAACGAGATTCAATTAAGGACCAATACTTTATCCTTCAAAATGAGTTGAAGCTCATAGGTGTTGTTAAAGACAGTGGGATTTTGTAATAGAAGCACTCCTCTGTCAGTTTATGCGGGATAAAGTCTTTGATTAGGTATGCTGAAACAATCCCTCTTTTTTTGTAGGTTGGATAAACTTGTAACAGAGGCTATAGACAACTTAAGTGAACCAAAGGGTTCTGACAAGGCTTCCATTTCTATGTATATCGAGGTATTACTTTTGCTATAATTAATTTTTAAAATGTGCAGAGAAGGAAAATAGTAATACCGGTCCTTAATAATTTTTTGCCTCTTTTTTTTTTTTTTTTTTTTTTTAAAGTAGGTCAAAACAAAATTGCTGTAATAAAAAAAAAAATTATGGTGGATGTGAATTTTTCCTACTTTTTATGCATCAGCCTGTCAATGTTGATAGCCTCTCACTAGTTTATCTGATAGGCCTTATTCTTATGCAAGTAGACCAAAATGTAATGGGGGGAAGAAGGAAGATACGAGTGAGGGATAGTGTGTGAGGTGAGGGTAAGTAGTCTGTTAGCTGATGTGGCAAAAAGAGAGAGGAGAGAAATAAAAGGGGAGAGAGCTGGAAGAATTTGGGGGTTAATTTTGTGGTAGGAAGTTTTGGGGGAGAACCGAGCCTCCCAATGTCCTCGGATGGTTTGATAATGGAGTTTTGTTAGTGAAATCCAGTTTACTTCTCTCATTTACTGTTCTTTGTATTTTTGCTCTTATCACTATCATGACTTATTTGATAATAGTAATGATAATCGCAGTAGACTTTATTATAGTCTTAAAGTTTGACACTGCTGTGTAATCTTGGATACTGCCCAATTCCGTTTTTGTTTAGCCTCTAGTGAAAGAATGCCTGACTTGTATTTCTTAGTGAAAATAAGAGGTACCTATGCACAAACTAGGCTTGATATTATTCCTGATAATTAAGTAATATTGTACTTTGACTACAAAATATTTGATTTAAATTTATATGCTAGTGGTTTCTGTGGTCTGTCCGTTGGTTTGATGAGTAAGCTGTGCAACACTGAAAACAGCTTCATTTTGGTATCTTTCCAACACTCCACTTTAGCTGGTACAAAGATATTTATCATCCCTGCCCATATTGACTTGAAACTCATATTAATGACCTTTTTAGCGAAATAGTCAACTAATTAGTGATCTAGTGGGACAAACGGTGTACATTGATCTAATTGTCTGTGTTCTTCTTGTTGAATGACAATCAATGTCAATGTGTTTTTTGGCGGTCACCTTGTAACTCATTATGATTGATATTTTTTGTCGATTTTGTTTTTAATTTTTAATTTTAACTCAACCAAACAACTTTATTCACCTTAAATCAAAAATTTCGAGTGTGATGACTTGATAGTCTAATTCTCATGAGATCTAACAATAATAACTCGCTTCTTACTTTTCTATGTTGTGAGATTAGCTCCCAGAAAATTATAACTTAAGTTTGATCATCTGTCCAAGATAAATTTACACAGTTTGCATCACTAATAATGTTTTTAGACTACAGATTGTCACAAGTTCTAGGTGACTTCTGTTTAACACGTACAAGGATATTTTCAATTTGCATGATTCCTTGCTTAATGGTTTTTCCAAATCCAACTGGAAGATCTATGAAAACTTTCTTTATGGTGTAATCACCTTGACTTGAGATAACCTACCACGTATGTTTTGGTATAACCTTACTCAACCAACTTTGCCTCATGTCTTTTCATAGTCCCATCATATTTAGAGCTCTTGAACAATATTTAGAATTGATTCCTCCGCTTACTGTGAAGCAAGAGCGTTATAGTTCTTCTTGATTCCATGATAAGGTAGAAAATTGCACTTAGTGTTTTTGTTCAGCTAGAGTATCTAGATTTGTGTTAAAAATGGAAAAAGATTAAGTCTAGATGTTAAAACCGAAGTTAGAAGATGTCTAGACAAATACTTACACGAGGAGTTGATGTCTAACCTTGTTTAGGAGAGTCCTCCTAGATCTAATTAATGTTCTTAACTCCACATTGGTTTGGTAACTAAACTCCTTTCCGACATCCAACATTTCAACTGGTAATGGTGAAGACATATATGGTTTTTGATCTTCTCTGCGCTTCTAGCGAAGATCAACCTAGCAAAACTAAGGTCTGTTTTTTTTGCAAGAAATCTTTGTACATACTGAGAAAAGTCTTTCGAGAATGTGGATTATGACATTTATTCGTACTGGCTGGAATAATTTATCAAAGAAACTATACTTTCTGCTGCCATGGGAGAATCCAACTTGAATTCCTTAATGAATAATAAGAGACATATTTCTACACAAATGACAGGTAGCCTCTAGGGTTCGAAATTCCCAGAACTGACATTCATTCCTATAATCAAGTTAGTTATACTAAAATAAATGTAAAATATTTTATTTCAAACTAGACTCTTTAGTCTAGGAGTTCCCTGTGTGTAGTTGACCTAATCCATGTGATGATCGGTGTGAGCTGTCCTAAATTGAAGCAACTTTATTTTAGGATTTGTTCCAACAGCTTCATTCAGATTCCAACCACATTCTCTGTTTTGATTCATGTAATCGTTGAACCTAGAAGAAGATTGCCTTAGGTAAAAAAATGATACACTTGTTTATTTAGAGTTACTACGAACACTGAGTATTTATATAATTTTTCTGTCGTATTCAGTGTATTAAATATTTCTACTTGTCCTTGTATTGAAGGAATTTTATTTTAGGATTTGTTTGAACAGCTTCATTCAGATTCCAACCACATTTTCTGTTTTGATTCATGTAATCGTTGAACCTAAAAGAGGATTGCCCTAATTAAAAAAATGATACACTTGTTTATTTAGAGCTACTACAAACACTGAGTATTTACATAATTTTTCTGCCATACTATTCAGTCTATTAAATATTTCTACTCGTCCTTGTTGCAGGAGCATTACTCGCCACCACAAAACTTTAAAAAACTACTTCCAGAAAGATTAAAGAATATGGCAGCAAGTGGAAAGCTGGTTAAGGTTCACCTTTTCTTTGTACCATAACAAAATTATTGGATGCTTACTATGTATTAAAAAACTAAGCAACTCTATTTCAACTACATTTGATATTAGAAACTTCAGTATGTCGCTGTAAATATTCACAGATGCTTTAGTTACCTTTACATGCTTAGTTGCTAACTTTCTCTATATGTTCAAGTACTTTGCACGTGTAGTTTTATGAGGACTGACAACTTTACCTTCTCCCATATTTTGAACTTTCGATTTTTTTTTTTCATGAGAATGATTTGCTTTCTTTTTTTGGTATCTACGGAGCTTATAAACCAAGATATGAACTATAGTAAGCGAAATAAGTGAATTGGGAACTAAAAAAAATGGATATTCATTTACAGGTGAATCATAAATACAGGATTGTTTCTAATGTATTATCTGGAAAAAGAAATTTATCAACGCCACTTCTAGAGGGAAAGCATAAGGATTTTTCAAATGCAGAAAGAAGGGAAGCAAACATTGTAACCAAGTCCGAAGTTGAATTAGACCTGTCAAGGATGAGGAGAATGACAGCAAAAGAGGCTGCTGCTGCTGCTGCTTTAGCAGTTGCTGAAGCAGATATTGGCATTATGGAGGCCGAACAGGCTGCAAGAGAGGCTGAGGCAGCTGAGGCCGAAGCAGAGGCTGCACAAGTTTTTGCCGAAGCTGCTGTGAAATCATTGGAATCAAAAATGCTTCGTACATGGTAAGTACTTGTATATATGGCTTTTAAACTACTTGCATATACTTTCCAAGTCCTTACAAAAGAATACTCCATGCAATGTTTAGATTTGTTCCCTAATCTCATGCTGCCACTCAAACATCATTACTTTCTCCTAATTCTTCCCATGTTTCCCAATTCTCAACTATCATTTTGCACGATGTCATTTTTCTATTGTTCTAATCCGAGTTTGTAAAAAAATTAAGGGGTAAAGTTCAAATTAGCCCTAAACTTAAGGGCATAGAGCAAGTAACTTCTTAAACCTTTATTTTACACAAATGACTCTCTAAACTTAGGGACGTTAGCAATTAAGTCTCTATTGTTAGACATGTTGTTAAAAGAATCACGTTTTTTGTTACGTGATATTCTATACTAGATGATTTTTAGAGGAAAACAACTCTTGATAAAACAGTTCTGACAATTTCAGCAATTTGTGAAGAAAAAAACAAGTCAGAAAATTCAATGCTCATAATCGGTGAAATTGTTCTATTGAGAGTTGTTTCTCTCTAGAAATCGTTCCGTAGAAAAGATTATGTAACAAAAAATAAGTTTTTTTGATGAAATTTTTAACAAGAAGGATTTAATGTGCTAACACCCCTAAGTTTAGGGGTTATTTGTCTAAAAATAAATTTAAGGATCTTTTTGCTCTTCACCCCTATGTTTAAAGGCTACTTTACCAAAATTGAAGATTTGTAGTTTGGGTTGTATTTACTCTGAACCATTTTTTTTCTGCCGGTCGTGTTTGATTCAAGAGTTAGCCGCTAACATTCAATTCAAGAACTTTTCTCCAAGTGATTACCTTTTTTTAATGTTTGCTTCTTAATGTTAGTACTCTAATTGTTTTGTAGTTCTTGTAGGTGACAACCATCACAACCTTGCAAATGTTCATGCACAAAGATGAGATGGTTGATCGTCGTTAAAACCGTACCAGTTTGTGACCTCGTGTACATATAAAAGATGTGAAAAATGTAATATATCGGTGAACTTTTATTATTTTTGCTGAGGGACCATTTTGTTAGAAACCTGTGGGTCCTGATTTCGAGACTGAACTAGTAGTAAGAGTACATTTGAAGTATAGAAAAAGGCATGGTTTATGCTGAGGCAGATATGATTTCTACATGATGGACCGTCAGTATTTCAGATAATACAAAAGTTCTTGTATAGCCCACAAGAAGATACATAGAAAAATGCAAAAAAAAAAAAAAAAAAAAAGGGAAAAGCTTTTCATTTCTTTGATTTGGAATGCTTTACAAGCCAATCAATGACCGAGTCAATATTAGTAGAGTTCTTGCACGAGATCATCAAGCAGAAAACTTCTCTATCTGTAATTGACTTGAGGTCCCTGCCCAACAACACCCAAAACAATCACTTACCACCATCAAAAACAAAATTACTGAATTTAAGCTCTATCTATAGATCACTAATCATAGCATTAGTTAAGAAATTTTGTGGAAAAGTAGCAACATTTCGAAAACAAGTAGAGTAAAAATTGCAATTTTAAAGTCATGCAGTGGACACACCATATGATGGATTCTAACTTCAAATTAATCGGCGACTGTATCTTTACTCGTTTAGAAAACATTTCAATTTCTGAAAAATCTAAAAATTTCTGCTTAGCTTTGGAAAGTTTATGCTTACATTTGATCAGACAGAGCATGTTTAGACAGAGCTCCAGGTTTGTCAATCTTGTTTCCTAGTACCAGCAGTGGGATGCCATTCAATGAAGGTTTGCTCACCAAATCATGAAGTTCACTTCTGGAGATGCTTATGTTATCATCGTCTGCAGCATCAACAACATAACTGCACAAAAACATTAGTCAAGTTTCATGTTGATGACTATAGCTTCATTTTATTGGAAGCAAACTATTCGAGTAGAAATATCACAGGCAAGGCAATTTCATCTGTCTAATTTCCACAATGTTTTGGTTAAAATGTTGTATTTTCTTAGGCAAAATCATGTCAATGAAATTTAAATTAAATCCATCAACAAATGCGTGGCAACTCTCGAGTAAGTTTAGATAAGAACTCCCGTAACCCGAACTTTAGAGCGAAACAAATCAAACATTCTACGTATGAGAAACATAAAGATAAACTAATCAATTAAAACAAAAACCAGAGAGAATATGAATTAAGAACTAAGAAAAATGACAATTGCAACGTTCATAGAGTAATCAACTACATCGAATGAAATTAGTGCATACACAATGGCAGAAACTGCGCGACAGTATCGCTCCCACATGCTACGGAACCGCGGTTGACCTCCAAGATCCCACAACTTTATTGTAACATTTCCTTTCGTTACCTTCCTCATATTGAATCCCACCTGAAAATGAATATAAACATTATTTTTTCAGAGAGTGATAATGAAACTCAGCATCGTACAGCATTCTCCAATACAAGAAGCAAAAGTAATTTGATGTTTCAGAAAGGATATCTTACTGTGGGAATCATATCTTCGCTATATCCACCCGTCTATAAACAAGAGAATTCATTCAGTTACTAAAGGACATCGATTCTAAGCAAGAATTTATAAACGTAGTGATAATGATTGTGTCATTTTGCTTACCGCCACAACATTAACGAGCGAAGTCTTTCCTGCGTTCTGAAGTCCAATAAGAGATAGCTGCATTTCTTGTTTGAAAAATATACTGAAAATGAAATCACATATACTATAAATATCTCCACCATTATAATCATACCGATAACTACATTTGTTAAAATAGTACTGACCAAACGATTGTATACATAACTTTCTTTTTCTAATTTGAAAATATTAGTCACACATTCGATATATGAACATTTCGAAAATCATGAATATTTCATGTAAGAACATAATGCTGAATAATTAATTTGGCATGATTGGTATGAAGTAGCCAAATCTGCAAATAATAAAATTAATCCAGAGAACCCAACTATCCTTCCTCAAATCCATGTATATACTTTAAGTGAGAGCATAATACTGAATAATTATAACACAACAGACATGAATTAGTCAAAACATAGAGTTCTATAGCTTGATTTACTCAGCAGAAAGACGGAATCAAAAGCCATGAAAACCTTCATTAGGATTTGAGGAAAATAGTTGCAATGACGACCCATTAAAGCTGATTAACTGTAATTATAACGCGAAAGAAGAAAAATCAAATTCAAGATCCTTTATGCTTAGAATGTGAGTAGCACAGTGGAGGGAGAGGGAGAGAAGTGGAGCAAACCTTCGGAGCCAATTCAGAAAAGCTTCCCACAAACCCATTGGATTAGCAGAGAGTAGAAAAGAGAAGGGATCTTCGAATCTGTTACAAAATCAACAAAACAG
Organism: Begonia masoniana; assembly: GCA_022432975.1. Lineage (NCBI taxonomy): Eukaryota > Viridiplantae > Streptophyta > Magnoliopsida > Cucurbitales > Begoniaceae > Begonia > Begonia masoniana. Next base: position 15,880,602 of record CM039504.1, read on the forward strand.
AAGATCAAGAGACGCCACTCACTCAGACAGAGCTTCAACGTTACAGTCTCTACCAATCTGTGTCATCGAGAAGGGAATAATAAATACAAAGCTGTACTATGCAGTCATAAACGTCAACGTTTCAGGTTCCCTTTTGGGTGGGGCCCGTATAGGAGGAAGAGCACGTGTCAGGATGGTCATAATTCGTAATAATTAAAGTATATATGAGAAACACTAGCTCAAATCCAAACTTGCAGTTGACCGATGGAAGATAGAATTTTCTTTCAGTATTCTTAATCAGACGGATGGTTAACCATATGAGTTATTGTTTAAAAAAAATGGTAAAGTATAATTTGTCCCTTACAACTAGGTGAAATAGGTAATTTACACCATAAACTTAAATAAAATGCAATTTGGCCACTACAACTAGGTGAAATGGGCAATTTACACCGTAAACTTGGATAATAGGCAGAAACAACCTTAATGTATTGATAATGGGCAATATGACCTCTATCGTCATAATTTTTGTCAAAAAGTAACGTTTTTTTACTTGTTTATTTTTTTTTTTTCGGAAATGCCCCTCACTAGACCGAACCGAACCAGACCGGTTCGGCTAATTGCACTTTTGTTTTTTTTTTTAATTCTATTCATCTGTCTTCTATTTTCCGAAAAATAGGATTTAAAAAAAATAAATAAATAAGAGTGGAATTAGCGGAACCGGTCTGGTCCGGTTCGGTCCAGTGAGAGGCATTTCAGAAAAAAAAATGAACAAGTGAAAAAATGTTACTTTTTTATGGAAAATATGACGGTAGGGGCCATATTGCCCATTATCAATACATTAAGGTTGTTATTTCCTATTATTCAAGTTTACGATGTAAATTGCCCATTTCACCTAATTGTAGGGGCCAAATTGCACTTTACCCTAAAAAAAACACTTGCATGATTTGTTGAAAGTGAAATATAAACTGTATAAGAAGATTTCAATAAATAAATTGAAATGAAATTATCAAATTCAACGACGGCCACCTGTCCCCTCTTCCTTGGAAGTTGATAGTTTGAAATTATTAGGGGCGAGTAGGACCGGACCGAGGACCGGATCGGACCGTCGGTTTTGGTCCGGTTTCGGTCCTAAAAATAGAAATCCCATGGGAAATGGTCCGGTTCTCGGTCCAATTTCAAAATTTCTCGAAATCCCAGACCAGATCGAAACTTTAATTCAATAGTCATTTAAGGCTCAGCCGAAGGGGGAAAAGGTTCAGAGTTTCAGTCAGAGTTTCAACGGCAATCTTTTGGCTGAAATGTTTTTCCCATTTTTTCTATTTTAATTATATAAAAATTAACTAAGTGTACAAATATCATTATTAACGTTGGATTATTTTATTAAAATCTTGATGTTTAAAATTCTTGACTCTTCGCTGATACATCTGAATCAATGAAGTTTCATGAAGAGATAAAACTTTATATTAAAGAATGTAAATTAATATATATATATATATATATATATATATATATAGCTGGTGTGAACTAATAATGAAATTTATTTTTGAACATTAGATTGATCTTTAATGAACTGTTAAGAATAATTAAAAAAAATGAATTTGAGACGTCAATAAGATTGATATGAGCTTTAAAAATCTATAATTAAATACAAAATATTCATCTGAAATGATTATAAGAAAAGAATATAATAGATTCTTATATTTGAAATTATTAAGCTAAAAACAAAAAAGATAAAAGATAAAAGAAAAAAGGTATTAAAGAAGTGCATAAATTACCCATAGCAGGATCATTGATGATGAAACTAAAAACTCCACTAACCAAAATAAACATACTTCGCAAAATCATTCTTCATGTTAATGTGCAGCACGAACTAACAAATTCCTTGCACTATTAAATTACATTTTCTTAGTATTGCTGTTCTTTTTAGATCTCAATAGTACAGTAGATAATTTTAAAAACAAATCAAAGATTTAATAGAGGATACAAAAATAACAAAAAATTATACCATCCAATTTGAGAAGTAGGCAATTCCACCTGTCCTTGGAGGAAATTTTAATTTTTTGTATTGCAATTTATTGTAAAAAAAATTTGGTGGGAGAAACCGAGACCGGACCAAAATTTTCGGTCCGGTTTTGGAATTCGGGAAAAAAATCCCGAATCCTTCGGTCTGGTACGATTTTGGCTCGGAATCGGACCGATTTTGGCTCAGAACCGGACCACATCGGACCATGCTCACCCCTAGAAATTATTGACTTTTCATTTTATAAACTCGTGTCGTCGACTTTAAATTAAAGTTACATGATCGTGACATGAATTTTTAAATTACGTTAACCAATTCATAATTTTTTGTATTTATCAAACTCATTCTACACTTTTTGTCCAAATAAAAATGCACATTCTAAAAAGTCTTCTTCGACGTTGAACAGTTCGATTTAAGTTTCACTCTTTCTTCAACATCAAGTTGAAGTTATTCTATAACGATATATTTTTCCAGTAAGATATTATCCACTCTGGGGATTGGGCTGTAGCCTAATATCCTCTTCTCACGGATTTGTTTGACGATGACTTCCTAGTCGGTCACCCAACATGATACTGCTCTCACCAGAGCACTTTTAACTTCAGAGTTCTTATGTGATCCGTTGTCAATTGTGCTCCAAAACACGTCTTACTATCTTGTGAGGGTTTCCTTACATATATTTCATTTCTATATACCTCCCAAGCGATGTGGGATTATGACGACCTCCTTTTTACGACCCGGGATTTGCCTATACTCGAGTCCAGGATTTGCCTACACTTGGCTTAGGTTCCAAAGTTTGCCCAACAACTCGAGATTTATCCCGTAGTCATGCTTATACGTATACATTCAGGTCATCACAATCACCACCTTCGGGGGCCCAACGTCCTCGTTGGCCATATTTTCGGTTGGTTACAGGCTCTGATACTATTTGTAACGACCTATTTTCCTAGTTAGATATTTTCCGTTCTGGGGATTGGGCCGTAGCCCAATATCCTCCCCTCACGGATTTGTTTGGCATGGACTTCCCAGTCGGTCACCCAACATGACACTGCTCTCACCAGAGCTTTTTTAACTTCGGAGTTCTTATAAGATCCGTTGCCAATTGTGCTTCAAAACGCGTCTGACTATCTTGAGAGGCTTTCCTTACATATGTTTCATTTCCATATACCTCCTCAAACGATGTGGGATTGTGACGACCCCCTTTTTACGATCCGGGATTTGCCTACACTCGACTTAAGTCCCGAAGTTTCTCCCGCAACCCGAGGTTTTCTCCATAGTCGTGCTCATAGGTACACATTCAGGTTATCACATATTCATAGCGTCACCAAGAGACATCTATCACGAGTTAGTTGTTCCAATATCAATTTTGTGTTAATGAAGCCAGATTGTGTGTTGATAATTCTTTTTCCTTAAAGTTTGAACATTGTACCCAATATATTAATTCTAAAAAGTTGTTCCAAGATCTATCTTGAGCCCTTTCGGCTTATGTCCTTGGGCCTCTTATGGCTTTGTTTGCCCTATTTTGAGTCATTCTTTAAAGTCTTTCGGGCTCGACCTTTTTATCGTTCTTTTTCGGTTTGGGCTCCCATTCTCAACATATGATTTATCCATTATCCCTTACGTTTTAGATGAGATTTATTTGTCAATTTCGTTATAGGTTTGATGATTTTACCAATTACAGGCTTGTACCTATGCGTGTCATCTTGCTGGTAGGAAGACAAATCATCGTGGAGGTAAGGGTTTCTTTTTAGCATATTCACACATGTATCATGATTTTGAAAGGTTCGTAGAAATCGAAGCTGAAGAAAGGAGTGCAGCTTATTTTGAATTTAAGCCCTTATTAACCAAATGAGTTCACCGCCTACTGGTTAATGGAAATTGCTTCGGACCCATTTCAGAGAAACAAATTCTCTTCTTCATTTTGTGCAAGCTTCAAATCATGGCCTCAGCACAATCAAGACTTGGGCTTCCAGCGGTGATGGATACAATCCTCTCCACAGCTTGGATTTTGTGATTTCAAAAATTGAAAAGTATAGAGCGGGAATAGAAAATGAAAGCAGAAATTTGTTGTTTAATTCACTGTTTTGTATTACTGGCGAGATGGATTGAACGTTTGGTGAAATGGCTTGGATCAGATTTTTGGAGTCAGAGGAGAAAATGAATAGTGTTCATAGGGTAAGAATATTGATTCTTTTATTTGTGAAAATTATGTAAAATTTGTATTTAAGTGGAGAACTTGGTTTCAAAGAATCAAAGCGCGAAATTTAGTCGATTACACCAACTTTAATGTCGCTAGGATTGCAATCGATGGAGATTTCGAGGTTTTTGACGAGAGATTTGTACTTCTTTGCATTTTTTGATATTTGGGGTTTGACGTTTATATGTCTATTTGAGATGAAGATTTAATTTTTAAGTACAATATTATATAGTTTTCTGAACTTTAAATTACGTAATATTTTCACTGAGTATTTTGAATTGAGCATACTCATTTAATTAAAATTCAATCATGTTAATGTATATTTGTTGGCATGTATTTGTTTGGCAAAATTAATTAAAGTGGGTGTTTAATTTATCTTAGAAATTAAATATAGATTGCTATATTATTCAGTTGCAAAGCAGACAGATTTATTGGAGATTATGTTACCAAAACTATGCAGAATATTTGTTTTTGGTAACCTTGAAAAATAAGAAAAGTTGGTTATTTGGAAAGTTACTTGGAAATCAAGTTATCAATTATATTTATCTGTGAAAGGTTAATTTAAAGTTTATGAATTCTGGATATCATTACATAGAGCAAGAATCGTGATCCAACTATTCTGGGTTTCAAATATGATTTTATTTTAGTACTTTCCATATGTGTCGCAAAGGGTGTCACGAGTTTGATTTTTCAGATTGAGTTTCCTTAAGCTGTGCTTTCTGTTCTGGAACGAAATACTGCTGCAAATTTATTTAAACATCTACTCTTCACAGAATATGAAGGGGATTATTAGTATTCTCTCAGATTTTTTCTTGTGTTGTGAGCCGCCGGTTTTCTTTCCTCTCTTGCTTATGCAAGTGAGTGTGTTTTTGGTTGTTTCGATCTCTGTGAGATTGTTGTCTACACTCTACCTCTGTTGCTGTTGGATTTCATTATTATACGAGTGTGGTGGTTGGTTGCGTCCTATAATAACGGTTGGTGTCACAAGCGGTGTCATAGGCGCAATCCTATTTTATTCTTCATTAAAGATCAGTTTCAGGAGGAGACAGCACTGGGACTCGGGAGGAGTTCTATTTATTGACAAGGGGAGCTTGTCACTTTGATCGTGGGCAAGGGGATCTTGCCATACACGGATTCCGGGAGGAGTCAATATCGACAAGGGGAGCTTGTCGCATTTAGATCTCGGGAGAGGTCGATCTAAAGTCGAGGGGATCTCGCAAAAACAATTTCCTTGAGGAAGTTGGCTAGAGACGGCGACAAAGATAAGAGGGAGTCTTTATTTGTATAAGTCCGGTTGTCTTGCAATTTTGTAAACTCATTGAAATGTTTTTAATTCTGGGCGTGGCCCCGCAAACGTAGGCTGGTTGCCGAACTGCGTTAACAATTTCGTGTCTCCTTACTTTACGCATTTTATTTTGTCTATTATTGCTGTTTACTATTGGTGTCACGATCAGTGTTACGACACCAACGTAACTAATCACGATTTCAAATCATGTTGTTGCTGTTGTTTTGTGAAAATGGACAATAGGACAACGAAGGTCGTGACTTTGGATTTCGAATTCCTAAACTTAATCAGGGTCATTGTGGCTATTGCGATTGCCTGAGTATCGTCATTCTTTATTTCTTGTTATGTTGCATCTTGTGCTCAGAGTTCTTGAGTGGCTCTAATTTACACTGGTATTATCTTTGTACAATTAAAGCTAATTTTCAGTACGTGCTGCATTATAGTTGATTGTTTCGTTAAATTGCTCTTCTGTACGTTTTTCACTTCATTTAATTTTATTACATGTTTTAATCATAGTATGCTCATTCATTTGTTTTAATTAATTACTGAATATGAAATTATTTCCCTCTTGAGTTTAGTCGACTCACCCCTAAACAATTCCCTCATTTCAGGACTTATTGAGAGAGATTTTAATTGATCGACACTGGATTGAGCTCGGCAATATTTTAGTTCTTATTTTATTTTTCTAAAATGTTTCTTGATGAGAAGTTATTTCCATTTGTTAGAATTTGGTGTGACCTGAATTATAGTTGGACCGGGTCGGGCTCGTATATCAATATTAGTAGGGGTGAGCAAAAAAACCGAGAACCGAAGAACCGGACCAGAACCTATAGTTTGGTCCGGTTCTGGGCGGTTTTGCCTTACAAAATAATATACATCGGTTTTTTTTTCCAGAACCGCAGTTATTGGTACGGTTCGCGGGTTTGGTGACTCAATTTTTGTAGAACTGGCCCGGATCGTTCAAGTCGCTGCCCACAGCCCAGTGCCCACCCATGCCCTAAAAATCGAACTCACTCTCAGTTTCTTCGCTTTGCTGATTCGCTCTCGACAGACTTCTCTTCTTCGATAGAATTCTTCGCCTTGCCGTGTCTCTCGCAGTCGCCTCGCCTTGTCTCTCGCGCCAGCCGCCAGTCGCCCTCGCCGTGCGTAGCTGTATCTCACCGTCTCTTCCAGTCGCTCTCGCCGGCTCGCCGTTCGCACAACAGGTATTTTCTGCTTTTCGCCGTGCGTAGCTGTAACAGAAATGTGCTTTGTTTCTGTTAACACGTTCCTGTTCCTTGCTTAATTTCCAGCATGATTTTTGAACTGTTTGGGAGACTCTTCAGGCCTGTCGACTGAGAGCATTCTGGTTTAAATTTCAAGTCATTAATCATGTGATTTTTGTTGTGTTTAGGTGTAGGAATTTGCTGTTTTCTGTGGAAATCATTTCTGTCGTGTTATGTCTTGTGAGTTGTTTCTGTTAGCAGCATTTGCTGTTTTCTTGTGGTGTTCTAGCACATTTAGTGCTCTACTTAGTGAAGCAATCGGCTTGCTTCAGAATGCTTCTCTTTCGGTTCTGCTTTGAGAAAACCAAACTGGTTTTCTTGGTCTGTTTCTGGTTTGGCTGATAGATTCAGCTTCCTGTTTTAAAAATGATTGAATGCAAGATTACTTTGAAACTTTACATATTTGAAACATTCAGTTCTTAAGTATAGTTACAAAACATGGAACTCATTAGATTGTGTGATGTGGACGTGAGATTAGTTGTTTATTCAGTCTTTTTTTTTTCGAATGGTGGATATTATAAAATGTTAATATAACAGGGCAGAAACATGTTTTCTAGTCCATATAGCACGTGTGATGCCACCATATACTATCCGGCACTTGGTTTTACACAAACTAGTTTGATTAGTTATAATGCAGCTGTAAAAAAAAAAAAAAACGGGAGGACCAGAACCGAGACCAGAAATCTAGTCTGGTTATGGGAAATGTTTTTGGCTTTTTGGTGCAAAAAATTAAAAACCGAATTTAGTAGTCTGGTCCTAAATTTTGCAAAAACCTGACCGAACCGGACCACGATCACCCCTAAATATTAGGGTTTTACGTTTTCTCTATATATTGATACTTGAGTCGCAAAACTCATTGTACTGAATTTGATATTAGTGATTTTCTCCTTTGTCCATAGTTTTTTCCCTATTGCAATTTTGGAGGAAAAGAAAATTGAAATAATAAAAAGAAAAAAAAAGGTTTGTTTTTATTTTCTGTTATGTTATATCCGCCGTGAGGAACAGAGAGAAACTCTCTGGTTCATCTTCTTCAACAGTGAAGGGCGAAGAGAATAGAGGAGAGACCGTCGTTCTGCCACCGTGCACCAAATTTGTTGAGTTATGGAGTCTAATTTAGGTTTGGGGGTATTTTGGTCATTAATTACTCTGTTATTCTGTAATCCTAAATCGTCTATTATATAAAGACGTGTTTAGGTTATCGAGTGTATCACAGATTATCAGAGTGTCTGAGAATGTGAGGCAAAACTGTTGTAACTCGTGTTTTGATTTTAGTGAAATTTGTCAGCGGCCAGTGGACGTAGCTCTCGCAATGAGAGTGAACCACTATAAATTTGTGTGTTGTTTCTTTTTCGTATTCTTAGATCGTTCGCTACAGGTGGATTAGGGCGTCTAATCCTAACAACTAGTTCGAAGGGTAATGATCGATTTCAGGTTCGTAATTTGGTTAAGTGAAATTTCAATTTTGGAGGAAAAGAAATTGAAAATTGAAAAGGGAGAAAAAAAAACAAAAAAAGAAAAGGAAATTTCTTTTTGGTTGTTCTGTTGTTATTCGACAGAAAGGTAAAACAAGAACAGAACTGTGCTCTGGTCTGTTTTTGTTCACTGCGAAGAACCAGAAGGAGAAGCTCGAGCCGCGAAGCAACCCGCCTCTCTGAGCCCAGCCTTCTGTTGTCGACCTTCGAGCGCCGATCAGAACCCACAGCACGGCCGACGACGAACAATGCAGCGCCTAGTTGCTCCGACGACGCTCTATTCTCGCACGCGAAGCGCCGTCGTTCTGCCACCACCGACGCTGCCTCTCCGAGCCCAGCTTCCCGCTGTTGACGCGTCTCGCAGAACCACCGCGCACAGAACTCTGCAATCGTCCCGCTCAGCTCTCGTTCCTTGTGCAAAGAAATTCTCCACCGTGCACTGCCGCCCAGTCAATCTCGGTTTCTCTGAAACCTGTGAATTTTGCAAAGAATGAAACTGTCGAAAACTTTTTGCTGCGATTCCAGATTGTGAAACTGATTAGTTTTTTGGACGAACAGTGAACAATTTTAGTTTGAAATTATTGGTTCTGGTTTGTGGTTCAAATTTGTGATATTTTGGGTTCTTAAATTTTTGGGTGCAATTTTGTGGAATTCCTTGGCTGATTAAGTGATTAGGAAATTTCTTTGCTGGGCGGATTTGAGATTATTTATTGGAGTAAATAATCGATCTGAATATATTTGTTTTGGCACTGATTTTTTATGAAGATGACAGGCGATGATAGCACAAGTCACGGTATTGGAAAATTCGATGGGACAGATTTTGTGTTCTGGAGAATGCAAATTCCTTGCTACATTTAGTGGTTTAATCCTTGGATAGGTTGGTTTAGGTTGTTTTTGGAGTTAGATTAGCAAATTGGTTAGAGTTGTATAAAAACTGGTTTTGGATATATTGTGCACCGATTCTGTTCTTGGATTTTCGAGTTGGTTAAATTGTTTGGTTGCTTAATTTGATGGTTTCAATGGATAGTAGACGTGTAGAGGTTTACGGAATGGGGTGGCGCGTCAAAATCTGATGAAAAACGAGTGAGTTATGGCCGATTGAAGTTTGGACGGTGAAAATAGTGGGAATTTTGGATTTTAGGGTTTATATTTTAGATTTGGTTGAATTGTGGTTAGTTTGTGGTTAGTTTAGAGTTAGATAATTCCTTAGAATTTATTAGTGGATTCCTAAATTATTTTCCTATATTTGTTAGGTTGACGAGTGGATTAGCCGAGTGAGCGAGCACGAGTAAGAAGCCAGGTAAGTAGAGGATGTTTGTGTTTTGCCTTCGAGCCTACACCATGGAACGGTAGGGAATTGTTTGTTTGCTTTGTTTGGTTGTTGTTTGGTTGTTTATTTCAGTTGGTGTTTGAGTATTGCCTAGACATGCATAATTGTTTTCAAACTACGAAACGAACGAGTTTTGAGCACGGTTTTGAATGGTGAGATTGAAACGAAAAGATGTGGTTGTGTTTAAGTCACCCAGCCGCATTAGGGTAGCACCTGCAAGGAACTTTAGTAGAGTTTCCTAGTCGCGTTAAAGTGGTACCTGCGAGGGACTAAAAGAGTTGGAGTCACCCAGTCACGTTAGGGTAGCACCTGCGAGGAACTCTAGTAGAGTTTCCTAGTCGCGTTAAGGTGGTACCTGCGAGGGACTAGCAGAGTTGAGTCACCCAGCCGCGTTAGGGTAGCACCTGCGAGGAACTCTAGTAGAGTTTCCTAGTCGCGTTAAGGTGATACCTGCGAGGGACTAGCAGAGTTAGAGTCACCCAGTCGCGTTAGGGTAGCATCTGCGAGGAACTCTAGTAGAGTTTCCCAGTCACGTTAAGGTGGTACCTGCGAGAGACTAGCAGAGATAGAGTCACCCAGTCGCGTTAGGGTAGCACCTGCGAGGAACTCTAGTAGAGTTTCCCAGTCATGTTAAGGTGGTACCTGCGAGGGACTAGCAGAGGTAGAGTCACCCAGTCGCGTTAGGGTAGCACCTGCGAGGAACTCTAGTAGAGTTTCCCAGTCGCGTTAAGGTGGTACCTGCGAGGGACTACCAGAATTGCAGTTTAGCACTTACGATGAGTTCCGTTCTGTAAATGAGCAACGAAACGCACACGAAACAAGAGCAACTGAGCGAGTAGAAACTTCATGTGTTAGGGGTTGTGTTGCATTATGTTTTTGGTATGCATTATTCCCTACTTACTAAGCATTATGCTTACGTTTTGTGTTCCGTGGTGTAGGTGTCGATAGGAGTACATGTCAGAGCTATGAGGAAGGCTAGGGTTGGGACGTAGTCGTTGATGTACGTTGTATGCCGGTGCGGGCAGTTATCGGGGCGTCTCGATCATGATCTTTGGAGAGATGTGGGTAGAACGGTATTTTGCATTGTTTAGTTTTTACCTATCTGGAGTTTGTAAAACTAATGTGGTTGTTTTGTGGGATTTGTCTGTATAAAAGATGGTTTTATAAATGTGCATTTTTAGGTTTTGGGTTGTGGAAGTTATAGGCGTTATGTCGCTCGTTTTGGTTTTAAAATAAACAACGTCGGGTTTATTTTCTCTATTTTTTTATTAACCGTTTTAAGTCGGTTTTCCGAGATTTTTACGGGGCACGGACTCGGGAGTGTCGGGAATGTGTGGTTAAATTTTCAGGTGATTTGGAGGTGTTTGACTCGAAAAAAAATGGAGAAAATTGAGGAAATTCGAAAAAAGGTGAAAAATTGGCATTTTTGGCCGAAAAACTCGAGGAGGCCCGATGCGCGCCCAGCGCGCGGTGCCCAGGAGCTCCCAGGCGCGCGCACGGCGCCCAACAGCAAGTTTTGAATTTTTTTTTTAAATTTCCTATTTCTACTATGTTTTAACCCGATATTTTTCGACATATTTTAAACGTATTTTGGGCACGTTTTTCAACATTTTATGAGGGTTCGAAAAACCCGAAAACCGAGTCAAAATTTTATCAAAAATTATTTTAAACGTCGTTTTAAACACAGTTTGGTTTAGCAAAGTAGCACACCGAGCCGGGGCGGGTTCGGGGGCATTACACAATATTATCTCGATGAGTCCTATAAAGAGATAAATGAGAGGTTCCAGACTTGGATGGCGAACAATGCCACAAACGAAGATGATGATGCCTCTCCGGCATAGTTATGTTATGTACTTTAAATTTAATTAAATATGAAATTATATATGTTTTACAATTTAGTTTTTTAAAAACCTCAAACTATTGGTATTTTAAACAAATACCTGAAAGTTTACTAGTAATCGGTACAAACCTTAAAAAAAATAAATTAATAATTACAGAATAGTAGAAATTGCTGAAGCGTGTTGATTCTCAAATATCCTCGAACAGCTGTGAGAGTCGATCAAACTCTTTATTTGATAGGTATGCTTGTTTTGCTTTTTTGAAGCATGTAGTCGCTACCCACATCCATTTTCACACTCAGCCATCAATCGCCTGGTTTCACTTTTAGAGAATTTTATAGCATAACTGTTTTTCAAAGAATACTTGCGTATTTCATCTTTAATTTATTCTAAAGAACTATATTGTCTAGTCAAAAAGAAACTCATTGCATCACCAGTTGATCTCTCGTCTACATCAGCCGATCTACTTGAATCAGAATTCATCGTCGTTGCTAATATAGAAAAAATTATTAAAATATACAAATATTAAATTAAATAACAATAAAGTAAAATGTCAATATTTTTATAATTTAGATAAAAATAACAAAAATTTATGTCAAGAATTGGATGAGGTACCTTAGCCTCGAGGAAGATGATGATGACCCACCAGCATAATTTAGTTTAGTTTTATGATGTATATTTTGTGAATACTAAAATTAAATAAATAATTACAATTTCAATCACATTTTATAAATAAATAATTTAAATACTTGAATAAATTAAAAAGAAACCCTCATTTAAATGAATTAATACTTAAAGAATAAATGAATAATTAAAGAATGAATAAATGAAAAAAATTAATAAATGGTATAGTAAAAAAAATTACAAATTTCTGCCACGGCTGCGTGTCGAAGATTCCTGCGTCCCGTCAAATGTGTTGAAGCCCATGAATGTGTCCTGCGAAGCAACGCCTAAAGTTGATCCCTGGTTAGGACAAGTGCGAATATTATATCCCTACTGCCGACATATATAACAATGCATGGTTGAGTTCCTGTTACTGATTCTAGAGCCTGACGGCTCTTCGGCATCTCGCACTCTTGTCTTCTTCGGCCTACCAGGTTGATGCTTTCTTTTTGGCGAGAGGATTTCGTTCATACCTTCTACGAGCGGCCACATTATTTGGCCGCTGATGGGATGAATATAGTGGGAGTACATCTACAAGTATCTTGCCATGTAATAGCATGCATTCACGTAGTCTTCCGACGCGACTCTCATCCAGTACATGCAATGAATGGAATGGACATACGGGATTCCTGTAAGCTCCCACCTGGTACAGTTGCACACACCCAAACTCATGTCGACAATGAATTGTTCGTATCCATTGCTGACTTAAAATCGTGTAGCTCCCGCAAACATTGCATTCTAATTTCCAGTTGCACTCTTTAGCTTCTCAAGCTTTGTCCTTATCTGTAACACCCGACATTTTGGCCGTGTAATAATCTGTTGAATTATTGTATGAATTTAAATTGCCATAAATACAATAACTATTTTATTGTAAATTTTGGAGCATTTAGTGAGGGGAGAACCAAGCTAATGTGTAACTAAACAAAACACTAAGTTTAAAATGCATGGAAGGGTAAATTGGAGAGAAATTAAGGTTGGTGGGAGATAGCCAATGGATAGTTGACACATGGCAGCTTGTTGAGGAAGTTAAGTTCTTCCTCCTACGTGAAATCTTCACTTCACTTCTCTGCTTCTTCCCTTCCCTCTTTGCTTTCTCTCTTCCAGGCGACTGAAACAAGTTCCACACTTTGTTTCTCCTGTATTCTTCAGTGAAGGTTCACAAACTACTGAAATCGAGACGATCAAGAACATCAACTCCGCAGCAAACAGGTAAGTTCATATCCGTAGGTTGGCCCTTAAGGCCCTACATCGCGGAGATACTAAGTTTTCTGTTCTGTCGGGTTGTTTTGGGTAGAAGAGGTAGAGTTATGTTCTGAAATGTCTGGCTTTGGTTTATTCCTGTTGTCTGTTGTCTTATTTCTGTTATTTGCCAGTTTAAGTCCAAACACCGTTCATGCATACACGTTTTCTCTGAAAGACATGCAAATATTTTCTGTACACGGTTTGAAACTAAACAAGATAAAATCTGACTGAAATGTACTGGTTAAGTGCGGGACGGGGACTGGCCCCCAGATCTGTTTCTGTTTTGTTCTGTATTACTGTTTGTGTCTGATAGTGCACCCACTGTTCGCCAGTTCCCCTATAAGCCCCACTTATACCCCTCTGCCACTGAAACGTAATGTTCTGTACTGTCACTGTATTTCTGAAAGTTCATGCATAGCATTTGCATCACTGCATTATTTTATATGTTCTTACTGAGTTTTAGACTCATAGGTGAACTCCCTGATGTAGGTACTGAACCCAAAAATGAGGACTTTGTGCCTCAGTCTGATGAATAGGTGGCTGGTGGTTCGAGCTCTTGGGTTTGTTGTGGCTGTCAGACAAATTCCCGACTAAGAGAGTGAAATTCTAAACTATGTTCGGTTTATGTATTTAAAACTTCTGTGATGGATATTCTGCAAATATATGTTAGGTTCTGTACTGATCATCAGATTTTATATCAATGCACAGATTTTGATATCTAAGTTTCAAAACTACTGTATTTGACAGTTTAATTCATGTTCTGAATGTTCTGGAAATTGTTGGGGATATTTTCTGTTAGTTGTGCATGGATGACTTCTGGTTTTAGGACTATCCATGCAGTTTGTTTCTTTGAATCTGTCAACTGTAAAGTATGTCCTACAACCTTGTTTAGAATCGGGTATTGAAGGTCTACAACTTTCATGCCTTCTGTTTGTGCTGTATTTGATAGTTGGATTAAGTTCTGAAGTATTCTGAAATGGTTTGGAATATTTTCTGTATCCTTAAGTTTCTGTTATACCTTCTGTTGTGCTCGAGAACCATGTTTTGAAGTGGTTTGAGAATATGAGACTTTTGGGTCTTCTATTTTATGCTCTCTGTCTGTTTGTCTTCCTGTCAAAAGTTGTAAATTCTACTTTTGAAACTATATCTACCGATTGATACTGTTCATATTTTGTCTTATTCATATCCACCGCCAAACAGTGTTTCTGCCTTAGGCTTTCTTCTGCCGATTACGATTAATGTCTGTATCTTCCGGTTGACGTCATCCATCTTCCGGCTGACGTCATCACCCCATCCAATTCCATCTGCTGCCTGCATCTTCCGTCTGACGTCATCTCCTCTTCCGATGATGTCACCCACTGTTTACATCTTCCGATTCCATCTGCTGCCTGCATCTTCCGTCTGACGTCATCTCCTCTTCCGATGACGTCACCCACTGTTTACATCTTCCGATTCCATCTGCTGCCTGCATCTTCCGTCTGACGTCATCTCCTCTTCCGATGACGTCACCCATTGTTTACATCTTCCGATTTCATCTTCTGCCTATGTCTTCCGCCAATAATTCTTGTTTCCTGCTTCCATTTATAACTGCTATCCAGAATCTCTTTTTACTGTTTTTCCCGTTTGATTTCGAATCCAGAGAACTCTCTCTCCCACTGTAAATGTTTTAAAAGTGTAATGTTTCAAAAAAAAAATAAGTAGTAAATAGTCCCCGTTTACCGTTTTCTGTTAACCGTCCTGAGTGATGGCTTGGCTCCCGGATCCTGCTGATCGGGATCTGGATTCGGGTCGTCACATTATCTTGGGACACAGGATGTTGGTTGAATAGGCCAGCTTCTCATATTTCTTCACGATACGAGTCATCAAGCGCTTTCGGATCATCTCGAATATGGTCAGGATCGGTTTGTCCCTGACTGGCAAAAGAAGTGCATTGAATGACTCGCACAAGTTATTCAATCCCAGTTCGCACTTGGGATTCGAAGAGAAGACATAACTAGCCCAATATTTTGGCTCTTCTACTTGAAGCCATTCGTGGGCTTTTGGACCTAGCCGGTATAATTTTTGCATTTTATGCTCGAAATGGGCCTCCGTGGGTGCCCAGTCCGCATTCCATATCGCATCGCTGTATGCTTTGTCCCGAAAATGGTTTTTGAAATTCGCGTACATATGCCGGAGGCAAAAGCAGTGTTCAACATGTTCGAATTGTTCTTGAATAGTTCTCTGTAACCTCTGATATTTGCACGAACAATAGCGTCAATAAAACAATATTACTACCACAATGCTCCAAAATTTGAAATAATATATCGACATTATACATTTTATCGATCTGAAACAAGTGTCCAACCGCAGCCCGATTCAACATTTAGGTCTTGCTTTAATATTTTCAAAAACCATGTCCATGAGTTCGCACATTAAGATTCGATGTTGGCAACAACAATGAGATATATTCCATCGTTGCCAACCATCCAAGCAGATGATGGGTCTCCCGTACTCTAGCAACCCAGTCTTGCAAGCAGCCATGCACATATTTTGGAATCCCAATAAATTAGGGCCACTGGATTTTCATAAATTTTTACTGTGCTACCCAGATTTGATCTAAATATTTTGGCTGCGTATGACCACAGTTTTCTGTACTGTTCGTCGCACTTCCCTTCGTTGAGGAGCTATGTTTCTTGCTAGTGTAGCAAGACTGAGTGAAATGTTGACGGCGAAGTCCTTTCTCACTGTCTCAATAATAGAAGGGATGTCCCAAGTAGGGTGACTTTTGAACATGTTTAAGTAATACCTCGCCATCCATTTTGCTGAAGCGTGTCGATTCTCAACTATCCTCGAGCAGCTGTGAGAGTCGATCAAACTCTTTATTTGAAACGTACTCTCATCTTGCATCAACGAAGCATGCAGTCACCATCCACATCCATCACACTTAGCTGTCAGTGGACTCATTTCACTTTTAGTGAATTTAATACCATAACCGTTTTCCAAAGAATATTTGTGTATTTCGTCTTTAATTTCTTCTAAAGAAGCATATTCTCTACCCAAAAAAAATTCCACTAAGACTTGTTCTCTTACCGGTCTGCTTTTCACCTCCTCCTCATCTGAGCCGACCAGTGTTCGAAGCTCATCGTCCAGCGTTTTGGAGGTCGAATAGTCTAATATTTCTTCATTTGCATCTGGGTGATCGAATGCTCGTAGATCACCATATGCAGTAGGGGTGTGCAAAACCGGTTTCGGTTCGGTTTTGGGGAGGAACTGAATCGAACCGATCGGTTTCGGTTTCGGATTTACCGAATCGAAATCGGTCTTTTAACATACCAAAATCGAACCAGAACCGAACAGAAAGTTTCGGTTCGGTTCCGGTTCGGTTTCGGTTCTACAACTTATTTTCCAAAAATTTAAATAATGTAAATTTAAATTGGAAGAGAAAAAATAATTAGATATAAAGTCAAATATAAAAAAAAAATGTATTAGAAGAATAAAAAACAAAAAGTAAAGTCAAAATTACAATAAATCCTTTTAGGAAATAAAAGTAATATAAAAACAAAAGCAATTTTAATTATTAAAAAGATTTTTTATTTATTATTATTATTTTTTTAATAATTAAAATTCCTTTGTGCAAAACCGGTTCGATTCGGTTTGTATTGGTTTTGACCGATCCAAACCGAAAACTGAACCTAATTAAGCGGTTCCTACAAAATGAAACCGAAGATCGGTTTTCAAATGGTCAAAACCGATCCGAACCGAACCTATTTCACCGGTTCCGGTTATGTTCATCGGTTCCGGTTCGGTTTGCACACCCCTAATATGCAGGCATGCCGTTCGAATAACAATCCATTTCGGCATCACCAGTTGATCTATCGTCTAAATCAATCGATCTACTTGAATCGGAATCCATTTTCGTCGCTAATAAAAAAAATGTTAAAAAAATTAATAAAATACAAAAATTAAAACGTTGAAAGTACTGATCAAGATAATTCCCAAGAAAGATTGATATTGACAATCTCCTTAGACAGAATTTCATTTCCAAGAAAGTTCCCAGGAAATGATGGAGGGTCACTAACGGTCCACTTAAATTCCAGTCTTCTAGACAGAACTTACTTACACAGTACAATAACACCACTTACATAGATGAGATCTAATTAAGCACAATATAATAGATAAATTACTAAAAATCAAAAAACAAAACTCCATACCTAGCCGGTGAACGTAGAGTAATATCGCCGGAGAGAGTAAAAATTGGTCACTTATATGAAGCAAAATATTAAATCATTAAAAAAAATTAATTAAAATGTCCATATTATTTTAAATTTCGTAAAGTAAATAATAAAAAAATAAAAATAAAGATTTTATAAAAATTTAATCTCGGTTTAGCACCTTCTATATGAACTTTTTTTTTATCACTGAAGTAAATGATAAAATTACAATGTAAAAATAAAACTTTCGTACCTAGCAGTTGAACGTGAAAAAATATCCCTGGAATGCAAGAAATAGGAAGAGAGAGAGAGAGATACGAAGAGAGGGAGAAGATGGAGAAGATGGATGAGATATGAGTTGATCGGAGGGAGAGGCTGCTTATATCGAGGGGAGGAGTACGACCGGTCCAACTGGCTCGGCCGTACTCCATGGGTAATTTTGTCACGAGTTCTGTATTCTAGTAAGAGGAGTACGGCCGGTCCAATTGGACCGGCCGTACTCCATGGGAAATAACCCTCACGAGTGGTGTCCTCTACTGGGTGAGGTACGGCCGGTCCAGTTGGACCGGCCGTACTCAATGGGAAAGAACCCTCACGGGTTCTGTCTTCTACTGTGTAGAGTACAGCCAATCCAGTTGGACCGGCCGTACTCCAATGGGAACAAACCCGTGACAAAAGTCACGAATTCTGTCTTCTACTAATAAGAGTACGACAGGTCCAAATAGACCAGCCATACTCCCCCTAAATGACAAAACCCGTGACAAAAGTCACAGGTTTTGCCCACAAGAGGACTACTCGTCCCTCCTCTGGACCGGCCGTACTCTTCCTAAATAGGACGGAACCCGTGACAAAAGTCACAGGTTTTGCTCATAAGAGGACGGCTAGACCAAGGACCAACCGTACTCGGTTGAAGAGGACGGCCTTCTGACCCCCCCCCCCCCCCCCCCCCCCCCCCCCCCCTGCGCGGTTTAAATTGCGTATTTACGAAACGTTAAGGTTTTTTTCGTTGAATAGTAAAATTTTTCGGTTTTTTACAAAAAAACACCGATAGTTTGAGGTTTTAATTATAAAAAAAAACCCTAATTTTTAGAAACCTAAATTGTACGACAAAACTGTGCACAATGATAAAGAAACACGACAGTAGACTCTCCTTTGGGCGAGTTTTCTCTCCATTGGATGTTCACACACGTGCACGACACGTGAGTTAATTAAGAGATATTTGACGGAAAGCTGTTAGAGACGTGCAGGCCTTCAGTGTGTGGGCTTAGACACCAAAATGGGAGGTCCGAGTCCGAGCAATGGCCGATGTAGCAGTAGCAGCGGAGAGGAAGACGGGGATGCCGACTGGAAAGCCGCCATCGACTCCATCGCCACCACCTCCTCAGTGATTGCTTCTTTCACTGATGGTTTACCCGTTTCTTCCAACCATTCCGGAACAATCTCCCGTAGCGCAGAGGAAGCTGATTCGGAGCGCAAGCGAGGAGGTCAACAGCCTAAGCATTACCAAATTAAGGTTAATTGATTTTAGTAACTTCTTTTTTTTATATCGGTTGACCGTTATTATCCGTTGTCAGTAAAGGAGAAAAATTGGAGAAAAGAGAATTTTGCTGTTTGGTTGTGGTTCAAGTATGGCTTAAGAACCTTATTGTTCTAGATCCTCTTCTCTTCATAAATTTTTTCTCAAATTTAGAAGCTGTAATTTGATCAATTTACATATATTTTGGTAGATTTGATCGTGCCGTGGTTGGAAGGGAACTGCACTGGTGCTAGTCTAACTCTATTGATTCTTATGTTTTTCCGAACGATTTCTGTATTTGTATTCCATAAAAAAGATTCCATTACTTGACATAGTCGAACTAGTTTATTAGATGGCTTTCATGTTCTATATTGTCAAGATTAAGAAGATTGAAAGTATGGAATATAACTGAAACATATATTTTCGTAATTGGATATGTTTTCCATTTTTTGTTCTTGTTGTATGAGTAGTAACCAGCTATTTACAGGCACAAAAGCTTCTTAACGATATTTTGGAAAAGAGTTTAGAAATAGTTCAATGTTGTGATACCATTCATACCGCTGATGCTGATTCTGGTGGAGGCGGCATTCTATTGTTTAAACGTGCTCCTCCGGGGATCATGTTTGATCAAGTTGGTATGTGGTTTCATCAAATGTTACTTTTTCAAAACTGCTTCCGTTCTAGCTGGAACTATTATCTCACTTTAGTCACCAAAAACAGCTGTTTGAAGATGCAATATATTTTGAGATCTGTCTCTAATGGTGAATGTATTAAGAAATCAAAATAAGATTGACATTCTTGCATAATATGAATCCAGTTTTCACTTATTGAACTTAGTTGGTGATGAGTACATCAAAATAGATTCAAATAAGTTTGAAATTTGAGTTACTCTTATCTGAGTAGTGAAAGCCATTGTGACTGAAGTTGCCTATCTATATGCTATTAGACGCACCTCAAGGACCGAAAAAGAGACCCCAAATTCTTCCAGGAAAAGACATTAACGAGAAATCAAAGAAGGTTAAGATCTATTTACAATTTAGTACAAGTAATTGATGATTTCTAGTATCATTTCTCCATTTCCATCTATGTTTTTTTCGGGTGTTATGCAGTTTAAGAAACAACTCCAAGCAGCTGCTGTGGATGGAAAAGCTGTAATAGCTGCAGCGAAAGAAGCCGGCCGTAAATCGTTGGCTAGAATGGAATACAAAGAGGCAACAGCAAAAGCAGCTGCCAAGAAAGAGGAGGAAAGAGTAGCTGAATTGAAAAGGGTGAGGGGAGAGAAATGGCTACCTGCCATTGCCAAAGAAATGAAGTTACAATCTCAGCGTTAGTGGTCATTTCTAAGCTATTCTTTTCTCGCCATCTACCTTCAAGGTTTGCCAGTTCTTGCTATGACCTAACAGCAAATGTAAACTGTAAAAAAATCTTACTGGGCAGATTTTGTGAAAGCTGCTTGTCCTTACTCACGGAGATTGATTTTTCATAGAGAGGGGTAATGTGGATAAAAGTCCATTACAGTACTAAAACAATAAAAGAAATAGCGATATCCCCGTAAACTAACTAAAAAGCCTAGTAACAATGCTAAAGACTCAAATTCATATAAGCCTCTTGTATTAATAATAAAAGGTAAAATGCAAGTTTAACTCTATCTTGCAAGTAAAATACCGCGAGCAATTTAACATATGTTCTTATTATACAAGTTAGGCTTTAATGTATTTGCTGTGATCAATTTACTAGTTAAATGATACATTTACAATCGGGTTTTATTTTTCAAATATAAACCTTAATTTATGAACCCTAACAATTCAATTTTTTAATTTAAACCCTAAACTATTAGTTTTTTTAAACAAAATTTTAAACCATCAACCCTAACAATTCAAACCTTAAATTATCAAAAACCTAACAAATCAAACCTTGTCGGACAGTCGATCACTGTCCGTTCGCTTACCATGGGCGGTCGATCTAAAAACCGCGATTGTCCGTTACGTGCAGTTCTACGTAGCATTGAACACGTTGGATCGGTCAGACGATTAGGGGGGGTGAAGATTGTCTGTTCCACGTGCGGTGCACAGGACTCATAAACGGACGACCGGTCTCAAAACAACGGCTGCCCCTTCTACAATAATTGTCAATAATTGTCACGAGTTGGACACTGTTTGGAAAAACTGACGGCCGATTTATGGAATGATCGTTCGTTCTCCCAATCAGTGACCAGCTCGTGACTCAATAATTGTCACGAGTCTGACACTATTTGGGGGAACGGACTGCCAATTTATGGAATGGCCATCTGTTCTCCCAATCAGTGTCTAGCCCGTGACTCAATAATTGTCACGACCCGGACACTCTTTGGGGGAACGAACAGCCGGTTTATGGAATGGTCGTTCGTTCCCCCAATCACATTCCGGCCCGTGACAATTATTGAGTCAAGGGCTGGTCAAAGAACGGACGGCCGTTCTTGCGAATGGTCGTCCTTTATCCTATACTATATAAGGAGATGACCCTTAATGTTGAACTCACAGATCTCAAAAACTCTGAAACCTCTAGCGACATAGTATTTCTAGCGACGTTTTATTTTCCTCTTTATTAGCAACGTTGATGAATTCTGATTCAATTAGATGGGTTGATGTACAACCCGGCAATTTGACAATTTTGCCATGTAAATATTCATTGAATTATTAGACGGAATTAATGGGAATATTTATACAATGTATGTTTTATGAGTTTACCGATGGTTTCAATTGAATGTGAGTGATTCGTAAAATCGATTTGACGAACTAAATAGTAATTTAGTTAAAAACCAATGGAAGGGCAAAATAGGAAGCCAATTAAGGTTGGTGGGGGATGACCTATGGTTGCTTGACACTTGGCAACTTGTTGAAGAAGCCATGTTCTTCTTCTCTTTCCTCCTACGTGAAATCCTCATTTCTCCTCTGCTTCTTTCCACTTCCCTCTGTTTTCTCTCTTCCAGACGACAAACGCTCTTCGAAACTCCTTCGATCTCCTCAGTTTTCTTCTGTTTCTCTGCCCAAGGTAAACATCTGCTAAAGTTAATGAGTTTGAATAAGTTAAAATGTGAGTTTTGTTGGAGTTTGAGGTTACGATAATTTGGAGTGAACTCACTGTTTTTACATGAAAACATATTGGTTTGTTTTCTAAAGGTTTGAATGAAGTTTGAAGCTTATTCTACTAAGTTATTAGTGTTGACTTAATTAGTGTTTAAGTCTAACTAAGTTTTTGATGATGTATTTGAATGTTAAATATGTAATTTGATTATGTTTATTAAATGAGAGTAATGAATTATGCAAGGTTTTTAATCTGTTGGAAATACCATTGAAAAAGGTATTTTAGTTATCTAATGAATGTGGTTAAGTATACAGGGCTGTATAGTTATTTAACAGGGCTGAAAAATCGTTAAACAAAGGCTGATGAGAAATAAAGAACTCCACCGCTCGCTACACGACAAAGGCGGATGAGAAATGAAGAACTCCACCGCTCGCTACACGACAAAGACAGATGAGAAATGAAGAACTCCACCGCTCACTAAACGACAAAGGCGTATGAGATAAATGAAGATATCCTACGCTCGCTAGACGACAAAGGCGGATGACTTCAAGAAGATATCCTATGTTCCCTAGATGACAAGGGCGGAAGACTTCAAGAAGACATCCTACGTTCGTTAGACGACAAAGGTGGAAGACGTCAAAAAGACATCCTACGTTCGCTAGACGACAAGGGCAGAAGACTTCAATAAGACGTCTAAAACTTCATCATCCGACACCGGTTCAACGTTTAAAGATTCATCATCCTAAGCCGGTTCATCATTTTGAAGTTGCATCCACCGATGGCGGTTCAAGACTAAAACAACATTGTCTTCCGCTAGAATTCAAAGTTAGCGCGAAGCTACAGTGACGTCGTTTTCAGCTTTAACTCCAGTACATTAATGGCGACGACGAACAACAATTTTAGATGCAACGGATATCTGCTTAAGTACGGATGCTTCCCAACAGTAACTTTTCCATTTGAAGAAAGGAGCATTCAAGTCTGTGAAGCAAAAAGGAGACAGAGTATTTAAGCCGAGGTTAGAGCACGAAGGAACAACCTTCTGCAAATTTTATTCTTGAGCCCTAACCTGCGAATTTTTTATACTCTGAAAAATCTCATCTACTCCTCTCGAACCTAAACTTGAGATTTAATCTTTGAGGGAGTTTAGATTGTGTTGATTTTTACAAACTCACAATTCTGTAAAGGCTGTAATTGACGCCTGTGAAGCTCAATTAAAGTGTAAAGGCAGTAGATCGACGCCCGGAAGTTCGATCTGGTTTTCTCGTGAGGAGAAGGTTAAGAATCTTCAAGGGGGAGCCTTGAAGCGTGGACGTAGGCAAGCTTAGCCGAACCACGTTAAAAATTGTGGTGTCAATCTCTCTCTCTCTCTCTTGCATTGTTTGAACATAAGAGAGAAATTAATTAGTTTAGTAAATTAAGTTTTAAAAAGGCTAATTCACCCCCCCCTCTTAGGCAATCTCGATCCTACAATTAGTTAGCATTTGCAGCTTGTTAATTTCCCTTTTCGTGCACGTCATAGGTTCGTGCATCACCGTGGTTTCACGAGCAAAGCTTGCTGCTTTTCGAACACCAGGTAAGTTCATGTGTGTAGAGCGGCCTTAAGGCCCTACAACACGGAGATACTAGGTTTTACTTTTGTCGGGTTGTTTCGGGTAGATAAGTTAGAGTTTTGTTCTAAGTTTTCTGTATTTCTATTCTTTTCTGCCGTTTATTCATGTTGTATGCTGTTTTAAGTTGAAGCACCGTAAACGTCCATCCATACACGTTTTTCTTGAAAGCTCATGCAAAATGATTTCTGCACATGTTTTGAAGTTAAGAAAGATAAAAATCTGAATGTAATGTATCGGCTAAGTGTGGGACGGGGACTGACCTACTATTCTGTTCTGTTCTGTATATCTGTTATGTGCCTGATAGTGCACTTGCCAGTTCCCCTATAAGCCCCACTTATACTCCTCTGCCAGTGAAACGTAATGTAATGTTCTGTCACCGTATTCTGAAAGTTCATGCATAGCATATGAATCACTGCATTTTTATTCATGTTCTTACTGAGTTTTAGACTCATAGGTGAACTCCCTGTTGTAGGTACGGATCCCGTGGATGAGGACTTTGTGCCTCAGTCCGACGAATAGGTGGCTGGTGGCTTGAGCTTTCGGGGGTGGTTGTGGCAGCCAGACATGTTTCTGACTTGAGGGAGGGAAGTTTTCAAGTAAAGTTAATTCTGAAAACTCTATTGGAGTTCTGTGTTTTTGTTTTTAAAACTCTGTTGGGAATTCTGTTGGGATTCTTATAACGTATAGGTTTTGGTGTTTAAGTTTTTAAACCTCTGTAATTAACAGTTGTATATATGTTTGGATATATTCTGAAACTGCTTGAGTTCTTCCTTTTAGGTTGTGAATGGATGGTCTCGAATTTTTGAGCTATCCATGCAGTTTGTTTTCTTGAATCTCTGTCATTTGTAAAGCATGTGTTACAACTTGTTTTGAATCGGGTTTTGAAGGTCTGAAACTTTTTATGCCTTCTGTTTTATGTTCCCTGTTTATACGTCTTTCTGTCAAAAGTTGTCAAATTCTGCCTTTAAAACTACATCTTCCGATTTCATCTATCCCTGCTTTAAAAATCACATCCACCGCTGCCTTTAAAATCACTTCCACCGGTGAACAGTTCATTTCTGTCTGTAGTTCACTTCCACCGGTGAACAGTTTATTTCTGTCAGTAGTTCACTTCCACTGGTGAACAGTTCATTTCTGTCTGTAGTTCACTTCCACAGGTGAACAGTTCATTTTTGTTTGTAGTTCACTTCCACCGGTGAACAGTTCATTTCTGTCAGTAGTTCACTTCCACCGGTGAACAATTCATTTCTGTCTGTAGTTCACTTCTACCGGTGAATAGTTCATTCCCGCCCAGTTTATTCACATCTTCCGTCTGACGTCATCCACCCATATCTTCCGCCTGACGTCATCTGCCTACTTCTTCTGCCCCGTTTTATTTACATATTCTGCCCTATATCACCCGATTCTGTCATTCACTATAGCTTTCTCCCAGTATGCCTTTCAGTCTATATTCCTCATTTATTTTTCACTGGATGTATTTTATCACGTTTCCTCTGCATGCCCATCGTCCATTCAGTCTTTTATGTAAATGTTCCAAGTATTCTGATTTCCTTCTATAATTCATTCTGCAGTCCGGTTTAACTGTTTTCCCATTTTGCTTTTAAATCTAGAGAAGGTTTTCTCTCTCTGTAAAGTTTTAAGGGTTTGTTTTAAAAAGCTCAGTCTGCTTTGTTTACAAAAAAAATAAATAAATTCCCGTTTTGAATGTCCTGGAGTGATGGCTCTTCGGACCCCAATTGGGTCGGGGGCCGTCACAGTTGATGCAGACGAGGCAACAAATCAAGCTGCCAATATGGACTAGTATTCGGATGACAAGCTCAGATATGGGATCTTCAAGCATTCAATCACTTAGAAGGTAATAGAGAAATAGAGGTGCATTCAACCTCGCAAACCATAGACGATGAGCTTCGAACACCGGTCGAGTCGGAAGATGATGAGGCGGAAAGCATACCGATAAGGGAAGAAATTGCTATGGTTTTTTTTAAATGATATAAGTTCTTTACAGGTCATTAGAGAATAAGTAGTCGAATATGCTTTGCATAATGGATATGACATAAAAGTTAATTAAAAGTGAAACTCAGTGACTCACGACAGCGTGTGAAGACGGATGTGAGTGGCGACTGCATGTTTCGATAATTTTTTATAATGTGTAATGTACGTCTTTTTTATGATTTAATTTACTAAAATGGCAATAAATGGTACAAGTGTTAGAAAATTATGAAAATTTATAGATTATCTTCTCATGGTGTGGTCAACATGTGGTCAAATCACATGGTATAATTTAGTGAAAAAAAAGTTAAAAAATTGGATAGAGTTTTTTTTTTTTTTTTTTAACTCCATAGCTAGTTTTAAACAATTATTGCATATTCAAATCACAAAACAATACTAGAATTTTATAGTATAAACTAAATTACATCAAACTAAATTGCCTCAAACTAAAGTACATCAAACTAAATTACACCAAAATAAAGTACATAAAATAAAGTACAAAAAATGAAACTAAAGTTACGGTGGTGGGACATCTGGTGGAAAATCGTCGTCATCGGTGGACGAAGATGGGACATCGTCATCATCAGCCTCCATCCAATTCAGGATGATTTGACTTGTGTCTCTCTGGTAGTACATCATCCCTTTAAGGTACTCCATCACTTTTATATGAGACTCCGTCTGTCTCACTTCGAGCTGATGGAGTCTGTCTGTAAGAGTCTCTATCTCGGTCCTACTAGCCCTCTGGGTGGACCCCTGGGGGGACCCCGGCCGTGTTGTGGCTTCTTTCATATGAACATCCTAAGAAGTGGAGGCCCCTTGATCTCCCTTTAGCGTCCAAATCTCATCGAATTCAACTAGGCCCATCTGAATCAAATGAATCTTGCCAAATATGTCTGTGGCTTGCTATGATCTAAGCTTCTCTCCAGACAGAAACTGAATCCCAAATCGCCCAATGATTTTATGAATCAACACACCGTAGGGCAGTTTCTTGTTGCGTGTCCGCCCAATCTCACCCATGTGACTTAAAATCACAAAGCCGAGGTTGAACCTCCTCCCAATGTACTGCTTCTCCATGACATAGAGATCCATGCAGCTAACAAGATCTCTATGTCCATGCCGTAGTAGAAGAGTGTGAGACAACATGTTGTGAACAACCCAAGCTCTGACATTTAAGTCTCTGGTTCTCTCGGTTAACGAACCCTATAATGTCAGAGTTGCGATGAATTTGCCTAATGAACTCTATTCCCTCTGCCGATCCGACAAAATGACAGTCTCGGGAGGCATGGTAGTATCTCTCCGCCTTTTCTCCGGCAAACCCGATCAACTCATTGACCATCTCTGGAGTAATCTTAATCTCTGTACCCAGGATGTACGTCTTTAAAATTCTCGACCTCCCAATAAAGCTCAAGTTCGTATAAAATAGGTGAACAATTCAGTTGCAGCTATCGCCCCGTACACTGGAGACCCATGCAGGTCGATTCTGTTGAACATCTGTTGGATCTTAAAAGACTCCCAACCTTTAAAGTTGACGATCTTTGAATGCATCACCGAGCAGTCTAATAGATCCAGCTCAAATTGCTCTCGACATATCTGATTACGAAATTCATTCGACAAGAATCCAGATTGATTTCGTGGCACCTCTGGCATTGACGG
Source organism: Begonia masoniana (assembly GCA_022432975.1). Lineage (NCBI taxonomy): Eukaryota > Viridiplantae > Streptophyta > Magnoliopsida > Cucurbitales > Begoniaceae > Begonia > Begonia masoniana. The sequence goes on from CM039504.1 coordinate 15,907,911, forward strand.
TGCCCGACGTTCTGTCGGGCCACCTTGTGTTGGACCTCCTTGTGATGTTGACGATACCCGACGTTCTGTTGGCCCAACTTTTCGTCTAATAATCACTCTCTCAGCAAATTTAGGAGGATTTTTAGGAATTTAGGCCGAATTTGTGATTTGTGGATTTTGAATTTTTAGACTCGGATTTGTGAGGTTTTGGATGAAAATCGAGCGAAGAAATTAACAAGGTGGGGGAAAAAAATGCAAAATATAGAGAATTTGGATTTTTTAGCTGTTGTTCGCGGGTTTTTGCGTCCGTTTCCTTATATACTGTCAAGGAACGGACGGCCGTTGTAGGGGTGGTGACCTTCAATTCTCAGCCCTAATTTTAACAATGACTGGTCGTGTTCTTAAAACGGTCGTCTGTTCCCGTCCCTGATGATGAAATGAGCGGCCATTTTCAGAACACAGTCGTTCGTTCTCGTAATGCTCCTAGAACGGACAACCATGTCTCGAAAACCGATCATCTGTTTATGAGTCCCGTACACTGCACATGGAACAAACAGTCTCCACCCTCTGATCGTTAGGGCGATCCTACGTGTCCAGTGCCACGTAGGACTGTACAGAACGAACGGTGGTGATTTTTAGATCGGTCGTTCATGAGGCGAACGGACAGTGATCGGCCGTCCGAGAAGGTTTGATTTATTAGGTTTTTGATAGTTTAAGATTTAGATTGTTAGGGTTGATAGTTTAGGGTTTGGTTTAAAAAAAACTCATAGTTTATGGTTTAAATTAAAAAAAAAAAAACCTTTACAATATTCATGAGCTATTTTTTTTTTCTTCCGAATACTCCCATGAAAATCTCTCTCTCTCTCTCTCCTCCTACAGTGGTGTATTGATCGAAGAGATACAAAATAGATAAAAGGGTATTGATCGAAGGCTAAAACTCTGTCATATTACTCTCGAATCATTCCCTAACAACACTAAATTCCCCGAGCTCTGCATTTTCATTGTGGAGACTCCTTTCTCCGTAGGCTCAGTGGACCAAAATACACTTGTGTTCTTTTGTAAGGAAGCATTGCCCTCATCAAACACGAATATATCAGAATTTAAAATTGGAAAGGTTCAATTTTTGCAGACCAAATTACTGTTGAAGTACTAATGCGGTGTAACAGTTTAGGGTTCGAATTTTAAATTTGAATTATGAAATCTCCAAATCAGTTCAAAACCAAAAACTTAATTTACGATTTGATTCTTAAAAATCCTAAGGATCACATGAATATCAATTCTAAACCAATTAAAAACATAAAAACAAATGTTTTCAGCTTAAAATCGTTCAGAAATCAGAATAAAATCTGATTTAACCTAACCACTTAACCACACAAAGGATCTCTGGAAATCCGAATGGGGATTGAATTTGCTAAGCTAAAAATATGATTTAATTCGGATTTTGTGGGGAAGGTTAGTTGGAAACTCTCCTATAAATAAAGAGGCTCGATAAAAGAGAAGAGCACACCAGAGCTCTCTCTAGAGTTCAATATTCTGAAGGTTCATCTCTTTCTCTCTAAAGTAGAAGTTTTACCTTCGATCTCTCACCTCTGAGGTCCACCCAGTCACAGCCACAACCCTCCACTCGAACGGCCGAGCTCTGACGAAACCTTTCTCGGTCAAAGTCGTCGTCGCCTTTCGAAGACGAAGCTCCATCAACGACAACACACCCTCCGTGTGTTCGGGTGTGCGAAGAAGAAGAAGAAGAAAAAAGAACGGGTTTTAATCCCACATGTGAACCAGTGAACCAAACCAACCAGTTCACTTAAGGGTGGTCCAACTAAACTGGCCCAGCAAACCATATCGGTCCAACCAAACCAAAATTAGTCCAACTGAACCGGACCCGACCCCAATTTTGACCAGAATTGCCCAGACATAACCAGATTACTACTAGACTATCAAAATTAGATCAAAATCTAACCAAAATGATATTAATCCGATCGAACTGATCTAAGAATAAACCGGCAAGAAATTTCTGTTTAAATCATTTTGAAATAGATTTATTAAAGTTAGAAATTGATACCAGATATTTTATTTAGGCTAGATATAATTTGGAATATTGGAAAAATCCCGATAACTTTAACCTCTTGGAATCTAGGTAAGTGAAAATACCACATTTTCAATATTTTGCTTACGACTCTACATCATAAAATCTATATTATTTTATTATAATTATTTTATTACATAATTTTGATATTTGTTTACGCATGTTTAGGCATTGACATAGAATTGTATAAAGATAAAATTGGTAGGATATTTTGTATGTGTATGAATATGATGAAATTGATGAAAAATATGTAATAGCAAAGCCTTAACGACAATGAGATGACTAAGCTTGAACGAAAATGAGATGACTACGCATGAACGATAATAAGATGGCTACGCCTAAACGAAAATGAGATGGTCAAGCCTGAACAACAATGAAATGGTTATGCCTGAGTGAAAATGAGATGACAAAACTTGAATGACAATGAGTCGGCTAAGTATAAACGAGTTGAAAAATGAGTTCGAACCAGTATGTAATTATTAAGTCAGAATTCAGTAAAATATAATGTTAATTTTGCACCTGCACGTATTTTCGCTTACTGAGTTATTCTCATAGTTTGTAATTTTGTGATGTAGATGAGTTTTTATCTGAGGAAGAAATGACTTTGATCGAAAATCTTCCAGAGGCAAACGAGCGTACAGAAGAAGAAAATATTTTTTGGTAGAAGGAAAGAATTTAATTTAGTATGTTTCAGTTTTTGATGATATTTTATATCTATTTCAGTTGAAACATCGAATAAATTATGTTGAATTTGTCGTTAATAAAGTTTAATGAATGATTTTAATTATGCATTTATTTCAATTTTAACCAAGTTATTTAATATTTGAACGTTGTTTTAAAAGCTTCCGCGCATTTAATGATTTCATTTAAAGCTTTCAAATATTTTTAAATTAGAATTATAACACTCGAACGTAAACATAATATGATAAATCAATTTGGAATTTTTTTTAAGATTTTAAAATTAGAGTTTCAAATTAGGAAAAATGAATTTAAAAAAAAATTGGGGCGTTACATGCGGATTACAACTAGAAGAAACAAGGTGACATCCATGGTAGAGATGAACCATTCCAAACCCAAAATTGTTTGAGGTTGAAATACACATCTGTCATCAATCAATTCGTTTGAAAAGCTTGAAACTCCATACCAATTTTCCTATGTTTTGAACGTTGGAAAAAAACAGTAGATTGACCGATCAAGATAATCCTTAGAAAAGACTATACTAAACAATCTTCTTAAATAAAATTACTTTTTCAAGTAAGTTTTTAAGAAAAGTTGGAGGAGTCACAAACGGTCTCACTTAAAATTCACTCTCATTCGACAGAGTTTACTTCCACAATCAAATTGCACCACTAACCTCCATGGGAACCACGATACCATGAATAAAGAATGATAACAAATGCGATGTAAAAAAAACACCATGAAGATTTTTCCATCTTGTTGAACTATAACAGACAAAAACAAAAGAAATAATATATAACCGAAAATTTTTGTGTGAAAACCCAAATCGGAGAAAAAAATCACGGGGACCGCGTCTAGAAAGATCTCACTCTATAAATTAGAATTTACAATATTTTCTGGAAAATGTTGCTAATAGAAAACACAACTTCCCTCAGGTGTGGAATCGAGATAATTCCTTCAACTAAAGTTGGGAGTTACACCCCGACACATAAGGTCTTACAGTATCCTCAAAAGAATGAATTGAGAAGTGTTAGGATCCGAGCCTAATGTATAGGCTTGGATCCATAATGGCCTTGGTCCATTATTGGAGATAGCCTTCTCTAAATATTAAAAGGCAGTAAGATTGCTGAAGGCACTGGTGTTGTTGCTCCTGCAAATAACAAGTGCTTGGGTGCTTCTGAAAACAGAGCAGGAAGAACGCCAAGGGAGAGAGCAGCTTGCTGAACAAGCTGCTGAGTGGGTCTGTGTCTTGTACCCGACGAACAGAATTTCTACTGAAGCACCAAAGAAATCATCGTCAACCGAAACACGAGAGCAGAGAACGAGTGTGCTGAGATGGTGATTTTTCTCTTCAAACTGGTATCAGAGCAAGAAGAGGAGTTGTGCGCCGTTGTCTTCTTCGTCAGAAAAAAACGGGTTGAGTCTTCAACTTTGCTGCTGTTGGATTTTTTCCTCCTAGTTGGAAGGGCCCAACTTGATGTGGCCTTGATTTTAGGCCCATGTCTTAAATGACATGTTTAGAACCTCTAGTGATATCTAGGGTTTATGTGTGGGTTAATTCATATTACAAGAGTGAAGATAGAAGAGAGAAAACCAAATCCATTTTCGGATTTTACTGTAGCAGCTGGAGAAGAATCATGTTGTCTGGAGTTTGAACCGTTCGATTGGCTTGAAATTTTGACAGCTTGTTTGTGATATCTGGGGCTACATTCTGAACGGTGGCGATCGGTTTTTGAGGCTTCTAAGTCTGTCCGACAGAGGAAAAATAGAACAGCAATTTTTTGGTAACCCTTTTCAATTTCTCCTTGTTTGATATTCTTGTGCCTTGTTGATTGTCAAGATTGTTGCTTTATCTTGATGAAAATATTGTATGCCTCTAGTTTGATGATCTAGAGAGAACCTTGATTGTATCCATATTGATTGTAGTGGATTGTTAAGCGGCCTACACCGGTCCCGTGGTTTTTACTCTCGTTTTGAGAGATTTTCCACGCTAAAATGTGTCTTGCATTGTGGATGTAATATCATTGTTAGTTTTTCAATTACTCTTATACTTGGTTAATTGGGAAAGATTTTTGATACAAACTTCCGTTGCGACAAACACTTTCCCATCAAAGTGGTATCAGATCAAGGTTTTTTGAGTTGGGTATAAGAATGGAGACTAACACATCTAGAATGGTGAGCTTGAATGGATCTAATTACAATATTTGGAAGGCTAAAATGGAGGACTTGCTCTATGTTAAAGGTTTTCACTTGTTGGTGTTCTCTACGGACAAACCCGAGGACAAAAGTGATGATGAGTGGAATTTGCTGCATAGACAAGTATGTGGTTACATTCGTCAATGGGTTGATGACAATGTTTTGAATCATGTGATATCCATTTCTCATGCTCGTACTCTTTGCTCTAAACTTGAAAAATTGTATGAGAGGAAGACTGGAAATAATAAGTTATTTTTGATCAAGCAAATGATGTCCTTAAGGTATCAAGGTGGTTCTCCGATTACCGATCACTTGGATACTTTTCAAGGAATCATTAATCAATTAGCCGCAATGAAACTTACATTTGATGACGAGATACAAGGTTTATGGCTCCTTGGTACTTTACCTAACTCATGGGAGACTTTTAGAACGACGTTGTCGAATTCAGCTCCTAATGGTGTTATCTCGATGGATTTAGTCAAGAGCAGTGTGTTGAATGAAGAAATGAGACGAAAGGCACAAGGTTCTTCTTCGCAATCCGAAGTGTTGGTTACAGAATCGAGGGGGAGGAGTCAATGTCGTGATTCGAGTGATCGTAGCACATCACGTGGATCTTCCAATAGGTGGGCAAACATTGAGTGTCATCATTGTGGTTTGAAGGGTCATATAAAGAAACATTGTCGAAAGTTGAAAAATGAGAACAAAAAGAAAAACAACAATACCGCCACCACCGCCAATAACAAAGAAGGTAAAAATCATGATGATGTTGCTATTGTAGATGATTTTCTTATTGTTTGTGATAATGATGTTGAGAATATTAATGTATCTTGTGATGAGATGGATTGGATCGTGGATAGTGGTGCTTCTACTCATGCTACCTCACGACGAGATCTTTTCTCAACATATGAGGTTGGTGATTTTGGTATTGTTCGTATGGGCAATAGTGGTCAAGCTAAAGTAGTCGGAATAGGTGACGTTTGTGTTGAGACAACTAATGGCACTACTCTTGTTCTCAAAGGTGTTAAGCATATTCCCGATATTCGCTTCAATCTTTTGTCAGTTGGAAGGTTGGATGATGAAGGCTTTTGCAATTCTTTTTCGAGTGATGAATAGAAGCTTAAAAAGGGATTGATGGTTTTTGTAAAAGGCAAGCGGCGTTCGAATTTATATGTCGTCCGGTTTGGGATATCCAAGTGTTGCATCAACACTTGTGAAAATGATACTTCTTCTGAGTTGTGGCCCAAGCGCTTGGCTCATATAAGTGAGAAAGGATTGGCTATGTTGGCTAAGAAGAATGTGTTATGTGGGGTTTCAAATGTGCACTTAAAAAGGTGTTCACATTGTTTGGCCGAAAAACAAAGACGGGTGTCGTTTAGATCATCCGAATCGAAAAGAAAGTCAGAGTTACTAGACTTGGTACATTCCGATGTGTGTGGGCCGATGAAGTCAAGATCACTTGGTGGTGCGTACTACTTTGTAACCTTTATCGATGATCATTCTCGAAAAGTTTGGGCCTATACATTAAAGACGAAAGATCAAGTGCTAGACATTTAAAGTGGTTCAAGCTTCGGTCGAGAGAGAAATCGGGAAAAAGTTGAAGTGTATTCGAACGGATAACGGGGGTGAGTACATTGGACCTTTTGATGAGTATTGTCAAGAAAAAGGTATTCGTCATCAAAAGTTGCCTCCGAAAACACCACAATTGAATGGGTTGGCCGAAAGAATGAATAGGACATTGGTGGAAAGGGTGAGGTGTTCGCTTTCACAAGCAAAATTGCCGAGATATTTTTGGGGTGAAGCATTGAGTACGGTTGTACATGTGTTAAACCTCACACCATGTGTTCCCTTGAATTTTGATGTGCCGAACTGTGTTTGGAGTGGTAAAGATGTCTCTTATGATCATCTACGGGTATTTGGGTGTATGGCTTACGTGCATGTTCCCAAAGATGAGAGGTCAAAGTTGGATGACAAGACCAAGAAGTGTGTGTTTGTTGGCTATGGTCTTGATAAGTTTGGATATCGATTCTTTGATCAGATTAATAGGAAGCTTGTTCGTAGTCGAGATGTTGTATTCATGGAGGATTATACCATTGAAGATATCGACAAGGTGGACAAGGTTGATTCTACTCAAGCAAATGAAGAGATGGTTGACATGGATTCAATTTCAATTGCTCCTACCCCGATAATCACCAACTATGTCCCAATTGAGAATCAAGGTATGGACTTACATATGGGTAATCCTTTAAATACTAATGATTTTGTTGATGTTGATGTTGATTCTAGCGTTCAAGCTAATGTTGAAAATTCCAATGAGCAAGAAAATGAAAATGTTGAGGAATTCATTTCTTCTAATGAACCAAGGCGGTCTACTCGTGAGAGACGTCCTTCGGTTAGGTACCCGTCACATGAGTATGTATTTCTCACCGATGGAGGAGAACCCGAGAGCTTTCAAGAAGCATTGGAAGATGAAAACAAAAAAGAATGGATGGATGCCATGGAGGATGAGATGCAATCCCTTCGTGAGAATAATACTTTCGAGCTAATAAAGTTTCCTAAAGGCAAGAAGGCTTTGAAAAATAGATGGGTGTATCGATTGAAGTAAGATGAACATACTTCACAACCTCGATACAAAGCTCGGTTGGTAGTTAGAGGTTTCTCGCAAAGAAAAGGTATTGATTTTGGCGAGATTTTTGCTCCTGTAGTCAAAATGCAATCCATTCGTGTTGTTCTTGGTTTAGCCGCTAGTCTTAACCTAGAGGTTGAACAAATGGATGTGAAGACGGCTTTTCTTCATGGGGACTTACAAGAAGAGATATACATGGAGCAACCGGAGGGTTTCCAAGAAAAGATGAAAGAAGGCTATGTTTGCAAATTATTAAAGAGCCTTTACGGTTTAAAATAAGTGCCACGACAATGGTATCGTAAGTTTAGTTCGGTAATGCTTGAACATGGCTACAAGATGAACAAAACCGATCATTGTGTTTTTGTGCGAAAATTCTCTGATGGTGATTTTATTATTCTTTTGCTCTATGTCGATGATATGTTGATTGTTGGAAGGAACATTTCAAGAATCAATGAGCTAAAAGGGACTTTGAGTGAGTCGTTTCCTATGAAAGATTTGGGACCGGCGCATCAAATCCTTGGGATTCAAGTCATCCGTGATCGAGATGCCAAGAAATTGCATTTGTCACAAGAAAAGTACATTGAGAAAGTTCTTCGACGCTTCAACATGGATAAAGCTAAAGCAGTGAGTGTTCCTCTTGCTTCCCACTTTAAGCTTAGATAATCATTGTCCTTCTATCGATGATGAGAAGTTGTCTATGAAGAATGTTCCGTATTCTTCGGCGGTTGGTAGTTTGATGTACGCTATGGTTTGCACAAGACCCAATATAGCGCACAATGTTGGAATGGTGAGTAGATATCTTTCAAATCTGGGAAGACATCATTGGGAGGCCGTAAAGTGGATTATGAGATATCTCCGGGGAACGACGAATCTTAGATTAACTTTGGGATGTGAGAAGCATATGTTGGTTAGGTTTACAGATTCAGATTTAGCCGGAAGCTTGGATGATCGAAAATCTACTTCGGGGCATATGGTGACTTATGCCGGGGGAGCCGTGGCATGGCAATCTAAATTGCAAAAGTGTGTTGCACTTTCTACTACCGAAGCTGAGCTTATAGCCGCTGTGGAGGCAACAAAAGAATTGTTGTGGTTGAAAAAGTTCACGATGGAACTTGAGTTGAAGCAACCAAGGTATGTCTTATTTTGTGGTAATCAAAGTGCAATTCATCTTGCGAAAAATTCTTCATTTCACTCGAAGTCAAAGCATATTGAAATTCGTTATCATTGGATTCGTGACGTTTTGAACGATAAGATGTTGGAACTTGAAAAGATTCATACCGATGATAAGGGTTCAGATATGTTGACAAAGGTATTGTCCCGGAATAAGTTTGAGTTTTACCGCTCGGTTGCCGGGTTGACAACGCCCTCCAACTAGTCGGTCGGGGGAGTTTGTTGGGTTTTTTCCTCCTAGTTGGAAGGGCCCAACTTGATGTGGCCTTGATTTTAGGCCCATGTCTTAAATGACATGTTTAGAACCTCTAGTGATATCTAGGGTTTATGTGTGGGTTAATTCATATTACAAGAGTGAAGATAGAAGAGAGAAAACCAAATCCATTTTCGGATTTTACTGTAGCAGCTGGCGAAGAATCACGTTTACTGGCGTTTGTACCGTTAGATCGGCTTGAAATTTTGACAACTTGTTTGTGATATCTGGGGCTACATTCTGAACGGTGGAGATTGGTTTTTGACGTTTCTAAGTCTGTCCGACAGAGGAAAAACAGAACAGCGGTTTTTGGGTAACCCTTTTCAATTTCTCCTTGTTTGATACTCTTGTGCCTTGTTGATTGCCAAGATTGTTGCTTTATCTTGATGAAAATGTTGTATGCCTCTAGTTTGATGATCTAGAGAGAACCTTGATTGTATCCATATTGATTATAGTGAATTGTTAAGTGGCCTACACCAGTCCCGTGGTTTTTACTCTCGTTTTGAGAGGTTTTCCACGCTAAAATGTGTCTTGCATTGTGGATGTAATCGTATTGTTAGTTGTTCAATTACTCTTATACTTGGTTAATTGGGAAAGATTTTTGATACAAACTTCCGTTGCGACGAACACTTTCCCATCAGCTGCCTCCTACGCAGTCGATCGCCTCACACACACGGAACAAAGCTATTCCGTCGAACCTCAATCAACCATTTTCGTTCAGAAGAGTCTATCATTGTCTGTCACCTACAGTGAAGAATCACGAACAAAAGAAACTTGCATAGAGCAGCACGGCACTGCTGCGTCGATCTGAAGCAGAGTTCTACTTGTTCTCTGAAGTGTTACCCGCTTGCAAAGTCGCTGCGCCTCCACCGTTCATCCCCCCCTCATTCTTAGAGTCTGTCTTCTACGTCGCTGCATGAAGGAAGCACAACGAAGATTGCCGACGCACGCTCCGTCCTGCTGCTAGCCCTAGTGAAGGAAGAACTTCGATTTGCAAACTACGAAGAAGTGTGCTTCTAAAAATGAAAGCAAAATAAGAAGTGTGTGTGTGCTTATGTGAACAACAGGAAGAACGCAAAGGGAGAGCAACTTACTGAACAAGTTACTGTGAGGGTTATTTTGGTTTCGGTATTAATGGAGAATTTGGTCTATGCTGAATGCATTTTACCTTGAAATGATTTTATTACATTGTGGATTATCGTGGCTCTACGATGTTACTGGATATTGAAGGTTGGTTCTAGCTGGCATACGATCTCTGTTGGATGGATTAATGGCGGGGCCAGTTTGAAGTTCCATTTGATTTTTATTAACAGACTTGTGTGAAATTACTTGTTCAACTTCGAGTTTTACTGGTTTGGCTATTTGGTTTGTTGTAGTCCTAGTGACGTGTTTGAATCATGGAGAGTAACCCGAGTCGGATGGTCACGTTGAATAGCTCCAACTATCATATGTGAAAAAGAAAGATGGAGGATCTTCTCTATGTGAAGGACTATTCTTTGCTAGTGCAAAGCCGGCGGCTAAATCTGACGTCAAATGAGAATTGTGTCATCGTCAAGTATGCGGTTACATTCGGCAGTGGGTAGATGATAACGACCTCAATTATATCAGTGAGAAAAAGAACGCTCAGAGCTTGTGGAAAAAGTTTGAGGAGTTGTATGCTCGGAAGACCAACAACCACAAGTTATTTTTTATCAAGCAGCTTCTAGGGTTGAAGTATCAAAATGGAAAAGCAATGACCGATCACTTGAAAAAATTTCAAGGAATTATCAATTAGATAGCTGGAATGAAAATCAAGTTTCATGAAGAGGTTCAGGAGTTGGTGCTTCTTGGAACCTTACCGGACTCGTAGGAGACATTTAGAATGTCGTTGTCCAACTTGGACCTAGATGGTATTTTGGCTATGGATGTAGTCAAGAGTAGTGTTCTGAATGAGGAGATGAGAAGAAAGTCGACCAGTTCTTCTTCTTCGCAGTCAGACGTCCTAATCACCAAAAACAGGGGGAAGAGTCAAAGTAAATGTAACACCCGGTTTTACGAGTTTTTGAATTATGCGCGCAATGACAATTTTGTAAATAACCAGAATATGTCCGTTTTGCGAACTGAGAGTTTTAATAGAATCCTTATAATTAATATGAATTTTGAGAGAATTATGAAAATTTAAGGAATTCAAACCAAGATATAATGCTTAAGTTTTCGGTTTTGACCCTATGGAGATTTAATTTGTAGAAATAGCAAAATAAATCCGTTTGACGAACGAAAAGTTTTATTAGAGCCCTAGGAATAAATTAGAATTATTGGTAAAATAAGAAAATTTTGAAAAAACCAAACCGATAGTCGAACCATAGGTTAAACGGGAATTCTAACCAAAGAGTAAACTTGTAATTTGACAAACCAATTTTAATTAAAATGCCAAAACCCCCAATTTCAGTCACACTTAACGTTTTCTTCCCCCTTTCTTCTCCTTCTCTGCCGACGCCTCTCCTCCAACGGCGATTCTCCATTTCTTCACCGATTCCTCTTCCATTCAACGAGGTTCTTCACGTTTTCTCTTCCCCTCGTGATTCTAGGTAAGAATCTATAGTTCTCCGGTCGTTATTCTCGATTTCTAGCTTGGTAAATTGTTAGGGTTTTGTCAGATTTAGTTGAAAACAACTGGGTTAGGTTAGGAACGGTTAGTTATTGCTCTATGGATGATTATTGAAAGTTATTAGGTGAAATATTTGGGTGTATTTAACGTTTGATTGAAAAACCGGGTTTAGAGTTATGGAAAACCTCCATGAATGGAGGTTTGTTATTTGTGAGCGTAAGTTGCTCGATGAAATGTCCGAGAGAGGTTTATTAGAGTTTTAGGAAATTTCCTTTAGTTAGGAGGTTCGTAAATTTCTGAAATTTTATGTTTAAGCTCGATTTTGACAAAGGACGCTATGAATTGATTTAGGTGACCAAGCTCGAGACGAAGAGCTCGGTGTGCAACGGATACGAGGTAAGTTTTCGTGACTTACTTGGCTGATTTGGCCTACACCATAAGAATTTGTTGATCCGAGGATGTTGGAGATGTTTGATTGTTTTGGGTAATAGGTTGGGTAGTTAGTTTAGGTTAAATTGTGCAATGTTTTCGTTTATTGTTTGTTATGTTTTGTGGTCGTTTATTGTATCGCACGTGTCCATGCATCATGGTTTTCTTAAAAGGCATAAAAAGGATTTTTCATGCACGTTTTCATGAAAAGGAAAAGCATAATGAAAAGGTAAAGAAACGTATGAAATAATGATCACGTCGGTGACGGTGGTTCATACATGGCTGTCCGGTGAAGCCTGTTCCCCCCCCCCCGGGTAGATGAAAGGGGCTATCCAACCGCCGGATGTGCCGCTTTTATCTACTGAGAGTGAAGCCCCGATGACATAAATGAAATGAAATGAATAGCAAAAAGGTAGAATGCATGATTTATGAACTGTACATGCATAGCATACACGTGCATTCACGTAGACTTACTGAGTCCCTAGCTCACATTTTATTTCTATGGTGTAGGTGATATAGAGCAAGGTGAGGAGGATTTCCCTCCCTCAGATCAGCCTGTAGCTAGAAGGAGGATGCTCGGGGAGCGGTTGGCGTAGTCGATGCACACTTGACCCGTGGGAGTATAAGTTAAATACTTTGGGTTATTTTGGGTTGAAATGAGCTGATGGGTGATATTATTTGATGAAATGTATAGAAAAATATATTAGGATGCTTGGTGTCTGGATGATGGATAAATTGATATATTTTGACGTATTTTGAAGATTGTGGATAGCTTCCGTTATATACGGATGGTCGTTGATGAAATAGATAGGATGTTAATTGTTTTGATATGGATTCGGACGAATATTGATGAATGTGATGTTTTGGTGAAATAGAATGGATTTTGGTTGAGTTTGGATGTTTTTAAAGTAGGTTGAGGTTTTAAGTTGAAACGGATGGTTCGTGTCGGGAGTTGATGGTTTTAGGTAGGGTGTTCGGTTTTTGGATGAGTAATTTAGTTGGATTACTGATGGATATTTTGATAATGAAATTTAAAGTGTGTATTAGGTGAAAATTGGAAGAAAAACGACAAAGTGGTAGAAAAAAGGGCAAGAGGGCGCAGGTGATGCGCTGGAGGCGCGCTGGCCGTGCGCGGCGCGTGCGCAAGATGCGCGCTGGGCGTGCTGTGCGCGTGCCCAGGTTGTGCCCAGCCTATTGATCGCGCCCGAGGCCCGATCGATCAGTGTTTATGGTTGTTTTAGTCGGGAATCCAGAGCGGGCCCGATCGATTAGCCTTTATGCCGATCGATCGGCGTCTATAGCTGTTTTTTTTTAGTCGGGAATCCAGAGCAGGCCCTATCGATCGACCTTTATGCGCGATCGATCGGCTTGACCCCAACGTGATTTTTGGAATTTTTTTCAAAAATTGACTTTTCTAAACACATTTTAACCCGACCTTTTACAATACTTTTTGTAACACCCGGTTCTATCAAACCGATTTCTTTTTTTCTTTTTAAATTAATGGCACACTTTATATGATAATAATAAAGGTAGGGTTAATGGATGTCTAGGCAAGGGCATAAGGGTAATTGAAAATTTGAAAGTGGATAACGTATTTAAGGAAAGAGGTTTTGGGTTTAATGAACCGTAGCCGCCACCATTTTTCCCACTTTTCTCTCTTTCGGTATTCAGCTCGAGCAGCAGAGCCCTCTAGGCGATTCCCTCGCCCGATTTTCCTTTAACCTAGGTACGTTTCCTCATTCTCTTGCGTTTTAGCAGTTAGATAACTGAGGGAGTACAATGTGAGGATTTCAAGGATGCTGTAGATGAGAGTAGGTTCGAGTTTTTGGAGATAAATGGAAATGTGCAAGCAGTAGAGTTCCAAAGTGGTTTCCTTGTTCTTCTGGTTAATTTTTGGTAAAGTTTAGTGAATGTTTGATTGATGTTCTGTTATGAACTTAGGTGAGCGAGCTTCTAAAGTAGCTTACAGCCGAGCGATTTCCAAGAGAGCCAGGAAAGTAGAGTATGCTTGTGTCTTCAGGCCTACATCACAAGGGTTGTGCATGCTTGAATGTGCTTGTATGTCATGCATCATATTTTGAAAATTATGCAAAAATGAATTTACATGAAATGTTATGGCAAGGAATAAACAGACTGTAACAGTTGTTAAGGGAACTAATCCGCCCCTTAACCAAGAGAGAGGATGTATGATTTTGGGAGAAGTGATCCAAACCCCAATTTCACAAGGAGATCTGAATAGTTGTTAAGGGAACTAATCCGCCCCTTAATAAAGAGAGAGGATGTATGACTTTGGGAGAAGTACTCCAACTCCCAATTTCACAGGGGGATCAGATCAGAACGAATGCATATGCAACTGAGATGAGAAAGTAGAAACTGCATGATTAGGAATTTATGTTTCAGCATTCCATTTCATTATTGCTTTACTTACTTAGCATTAGGCTAATAGATGAGTTTTGTGATGTAGGTGAAAAAGCATCAGAAGGTGTGTTCTCTGAACATGTTGAGGATTAGGCTGTTGAGGGAGCACTTCAATGCCACGGATTGGTGATTCTGATGAGGCAGTTTAACTGATGTCAGTAGATGTGAAGGTTTAGTGAACCATGATTTATTTTAAGTTTTGTTTAGTTTTCTAATAACAGAAGTGGTTTTAATGTTTTCGAATACGTTGGTGAGACTTTGCTGATAATGATACCCTGTTGGATTTATTAGTGGTGTTTACTAAAGTTTGGAGTAATACATGGATTTAAATAGTTTGAACGATTTTTAGTATAATGCTCAAATTCTTTTGGTAGTCGGAGTTTTCTTTGTTAGAGTGAAAATGTTGCTATGTTGTTTTTGTTGAGTATTTTGATCTATCGGTAGATGAACTCTATTGGAAGATGTAGGGTTATTGTTCTGTTGTCTATCGAAAGATGTCTTCAGTAAAGTCATCAGATGATGTCTTCAGTAGAAGCCATCGGAAGATATAAGTAGAAAATTTGTCATTTTGTAATCGGATGATGTCGAGTATTTTATCCATCGGGTGATGAAGGTAAAAGTATTTTGTTGTTTAGTGATCGGTATACACAGTTTGTTCTTTCGGAAGACGTGAGTAAAAGACTTGTCGTTTTGCGATCGGCAGAGGTTGGATGAACGAATTATCCGGCTGACGTCATCGGTAGATGTGAGTAGCAAAACTTGTCGTTTTGCGATCGGCAGAGGTTGGATGAACGATTCATCCGGCTAACGTCATCGGTGGAAACCTTCAGTTTTATTTCTGCCCTTTTGTTGACTTCGTTCAGCGGATGATGTGTTTGACTTTTATGAACTTTAAGTATTTCACGCGTAAGCCTTCGCCTCTTCCGGCCGAATTCTTTTCTTAATTTTTTTAACTGAATATTCGAACACTGTTTTTTTTTTTTTTTTTAGTTTTGCTTAACTTTGCTTTGCACAAAGATTTTCCGCTGCAAGTATTTTGTGTTTTTTTTAGCAAACGTTCAAATTTGACTTTCGAGCGAAGTTTTAAATTTGGTCTGAAATTTCCTAATTATGTTCGGGTTTATGAGTAACGAACTGAGTTTGGAAAAAAAAAAAAAACTCGGGGCGTTACAGCATGGTATGAGAGACATTCAGTTAAACTGTTCAAAAGATTACTCATCAGTGCCGATCGTCGCATGGGAGTACTCTAACAACTGTAAGTGTTCATGTTAACCTTAGTTATTAGATGTTTATGAGAGTAGTTAACCTTGAACAGGAGTATAGAAATTCGCTAGACGACCAGGAAGACCAAGAGTACCAAGAGAGATGCCCAAGTTGAGGACTGAAGAAGATCCTAGCGTGATTAGGCAGCTGACAGAATTGGTGCGTCAGCAAACAGACCTAGTGCGTCAGCAGTCCGATCAGTTAAGAGTGCTGTTGAACCGAGAGGTACAAGGAAGTGCCAACTCAAGTTCTAGCAATGAACATTTTGGAGATAGATTCAGGAGGCTACGACCACCTACGTTTGATGGACAGTCATCTGATCCGGTTATTGCTGAAGGGTGGCTTAGAAAGATTGAGAGTCTGTTTAGGTGCGTCAACATTGGAGAAGGAGACAAGGTCACGTTGGCAACGTTTCATTTGGCTGGTGTGCTCAACTCTGGTGGGAAACAATAGAGACCACCACTGATGTCTTGGCGATGCCTTGGTCACAATTCAAAGACATTTTCTACGAGAAGTATTTCAACAGTACTGTCCAAACTGCAAAGAAGTTGGAATTTCTAAACTTGAAGCAGACAGGGTTTGTGGCCGAGTACAGTAGGCAGTTCGAGTCCCTGTCCAGGTTTGCTGGACATTTTGCTCACAGGGACGAGGATAAGGTGTTCAAATTTGTGCATGGGCTGAAGCCGGAAATTTAACGAGGAGTTAAATTTTGTGGTATTAAAGGCTTGTCATTCAGTGAAGTTGTGTCTACTGCTCTGGAAGTGGAAGAAGCTGAAAGGAAGTGTGCTGGATCAAAAGAGGTCCTACAAAAGTTGGTCCAGCCACAACAACAAAGAGGAATGAAGAGGCCTAATGAAGGCTAGAGTAGCCAAGGAACAAGAGGGAAGGTACAGAGTGTCAGGAAATTCCCCCAGTGTCCTAAGTGCTTGAAGTACCACCCGGGCAAGTGCAGATTGGGCTTTGTGAAGTGTTTCAACTGTGAGGAGGTTGGAAACACGATCAAAGAGTGCCCGAAGCCTAGAATCACCAGATGCTACAATTGTAACAAGGTCGGCCATATTACAAAGACTACCCAGCTCCTAAGAGTGGCCCTGCTGGTTAAACCGAGGATATTCTCCATGATGGAGTAGGGCGATGATGATCAGCCAGCTGTCGTGTCAGGTACTATACTGGTTAACTCTTTACCCGCTTTTACATTGATAGATTCTGGTGCAACACATTCATTCATAGCATCTACATTTGCTGATAAGTTAGATGTAAAGCTTACCCCTACTGAGCACGTGTTTAACGTCGCATTACCCTTTGGTGAACGTATGCACTCTAACCGTGTGATGCTTGATAGTGCTGTATTAGTAGGAAACATGAACCTACCTGCTAACCTCATTATTATGGATATAATGAGATTTGATGTAATCCTAGGAATGGAATGGTTGTTTAAGCACCACGCCACAATTGATTGTAGAACAGGAATAGTTAGTTTCCAACCCCCTGGTAGTTCGAGACATACCTTTCAAGCTTCAAGGAAGAGTAAGGAAATGTCCGTGATGACTTCTATTAATGCTAGACCTTCTTCATATGGAGAGTACCTGTGTTTCTTAGCTAGCGTTTTAGACACACAACTTGTAGAAAAAGCAAGTCCTCAGAATGTCTTAGTTGTTCAAGATTTCCCAGAAGTATTCCTAGATGACCTTCCTGGCTTGCCACCAGATAGGGAAATTGAATTTGTTGTAGATGTTTATCCCGGCGCTGAGCCTGTGTCTAAAAATCCATATAGATTAGCACCAACAGAACTTAGAGAATTAAAGAAGCAGTTAGAGGATCTGTTGGAGAAAGGGTTCATACGCCCTAGCTTTTCACCGTGGGGTGCACCTGTTCTTTTTGTCAAAAAGAAAGATGGATCGATGCGTATGTGCATTGATTATAGGGAATTGAATAAGTTAACTGTCAAGAACAAGTATCCATTACCGAGGATTGATGACCTATTTGACCAACTCCGTGGTGCATGAGTTTTCTCTAAGATTGATTTGAGGTCAGGTTACTACCAACTAAAAGTCAAAACTGAAGATATTCCAAAGACTGCCTTTCGCACAAGGTATGGACATTATGAGTTTCTAGTTATGTCCTTTGGATTGACAAATGCACCGGCAGCCTTCATGGATCTTATGCATAAAGTGTTTCATGAGTATTTAGACAAGTTTGTTATTGTGTTTATAGATGATATTTTAATCTATTCACGTTCTAGTGAAGAACATGCAGAACATTTGAACTTAGTATTGGAGGTGCTAAGGCAGCACCAACTCTATGCCAAGTTTTCCAAACGTGAGTTTTGGCTGGACAGAGTTCACTTCTTTGGTCATGTGATCTCTGGTGATGGAATATCTGTCGACCCAGCCAAGGTTCAAGCAGTCAAGGAGTGGCCCCAACCGAAGAATGCTGCAGATATTCGGAGTTTCCTTGGACTTGCAGGATATTACAGGAAGTTTATTGAAGGATTCTCAAAGATTGCAACACCCTTCACTCGGTTAACTAGGAAAAATATGAAGTATGTGTGGACTGAGGATTGTGAGCATAGTATTCAAACCTTGAAACAGAAACTGACCAATGCTCCAATTTTGATTCTTCCTGTTGGGGATGATAAATTTAACATTTACTGTGATGCATCCAAGATTGGACTTGGCTGTGTCTTGATGCAAGAGGGAAAGGTAATAGCTTATGCCTCTAGGCAGTTGAAAACATATGAGAAGAATTACCCTACACATGACTTGGAATTAGCTGCAGTTGTATTCGTACTTAAGATTTGGAGGCACTACCTGTATGGACAAACTTGTGATATATTCTCGGACCATAAAAGTCTGAAATATATCTTCACACAGAAGAAATTAAACATGAGGCAACGTCGATGGTTGGAATTTGTAAAGGATTATGATTTTGAGATTAAATATCATCCCGGCAAAGCAAATGTTGTGGCAGATGCCTTGAGTAGAGTGACAACTTCAGCCTCAGCCTTGATTCTTGATGTACCATTAGCCTTAGAGTCTGAATTCCAAAGGTTTAATCTAGAAGCAGTACATAGTGTGTCAGCCATGCTTACTGCAATATCCTTAAGACTTACCATTCTTGAAAGAATAAAGGAAGCCCAGGTAAGTGACGTAGAGTGCAACAAGTACAAGTTAAGCATGGATTCTACGGACAAATCAGATTTTAACTATTCTGCTGACGGGATCCTTAAGTTTAGAAATAGATGGTTTGTTCCTGCCATAAAAGAACTTCGTGATGAGATTCTTTCTGAAGCACACTCTTCCAGGTTCTCTGTTCACCCTGGGAGTACAAAGATGTACAAGGATTTTAAACAGCATTATTGGTGGCCAAGTATGAAAAGGAGTGTGGCAGAGTATGTAAGATCATGTTTGTGTTGTCAGCAGATTAAAGCTGAGCACCAGAGACCCTCAGGAACATTACAACCTTTACCAGTTCCTGAATGGAAATGGGAACAAATAACGATGGACTTTGTTGTGGGATTACCTATAACAGCAAAGGGACATGATGCAATCTGGGTAATAGTTGATCGATTAACTAAATCTGCCCACTTTCTGCCAATGAGGATGACATACTCGATGGATCAACTTGTTGAATTATATGTGCAAGAAATCGTTAGTTACATGGAGTTCCAAATACCATAGTTTCAGACCGCGATTCTAGATTTACATCTAAGTTTTGGAAGAGTTTGCATCAGGCTATGGGTACACAACTCAACTTTAGCACAGCCTTTCACCCTCAAACAGATGGACAGTCCGAAAGAACCATCCAAATATTAGAGGATATGCTTCGTGCATGCATATTGGATTTTCAAGGTTCCTGAAGCAAGTACCTATCCTTAGTAGAATTCTCTTATAATAACAGTTTTCAGGCAACTATTGGTATGGCACCGTATGAAGCACTGTATGGACGAAAGTGCAGATCTCCTTTGTACTGGGATGAAGTTGGTGAAGCACAGTTGCTTGGTCCTAACATTGTGCAACAAACTGTTGAGAAGGTTGCCCTCATCCGCCAGAGGATCTTAACAGCTCAAAGCCGGCAGAAAAGTTATGCCGACAGAAGACGCAGAGAACTAGAGTTTGAAGTAGGTGATGAAGTTTTCCTCAAGGTATCACCATTTAAAGGGGTTGTGAGATTCGGGAAGAGAGGCAAATTGAACCCCAGATTTATTGGACCATTCACTATTCTGAAGAGAGTTGGGAGAACAGCCTATCAGTTGCAGCTACCGGCTTCTATGGAGGGGATACACAATGTGTTCCATGTTTCCATGTTGAAAAAGTGTGTACGGGATCCATCTCAGATTATGGAACAACAGAGTATTGAAATTCATCCTACTCTTGCATATGAGGAGAAACCAATAAGTATCTTAGACTATGTTGTGAAAGTGTTGCGCAACAAAGAGATTCCACTAGTGAAAGTCTTATGGCACAACCAGAACATAGAGGAGACAACTTGGGAGCGCCAGCAAGACATGATGGACCAACATCCAGAATTATTCAGGTACTGAATTTTGAGGACAAAATTCTTTTAAGGAGGGTAGACTGTAGCACCCGGTTCTATCAAACCGATTTCTTTTTTTTTTTAAATTAATGGCACACTTTATATGCTAATAATAAAGGTAGGGTTAATGGATGTCTAGGCAAGGGCATAAGGGTAATTGAAAATTTGAAAGTGGATAACATATTTAAGAAAAGAGGTTTTGGGTTTAATGAACCGTAGTCGCCACCATTTTTCCCACTTTTCTCTCTTTCGGTATTCAGCTCGAGCAGCAGAGCCCTCTAGGCGATTCCCTCGCCCGATTTTCCTTCAACCTAGGTACGTTTCCTCATTCTCTTGCGTTTTTGCAGTTAGATAACTGAGGGAGTACAATGTGAGGATTTCAAGGATGCTGTAGATGAGAGTAGGTTCGGGTTTTTGGGGATAAATGGAAATGTACAAGCAGTAGAGTTCCAAACTGGTTTCCTTGTTCTTCTGGTTAATTTTTGGTAAGGTTTAGTGAAGGTTTCATTGATGTTCTGTTATGAACTTAGGTGAGCGAGCTTCTAAAGTAGCTTACAGCCGAGCGATTTCCAAGAGAGCCAGGTAAGTAGAGTATGCTTGTGCCTTTGGGCCTACATCACAAAACAGTAGGGTTGTGCATGCTTGAATGTGCTTGTATGTCATGCATCATATTTTGAAAATTATGCGAAAATGAATTTACATGAAATGACATGGTAAGGAATGAACAGACTGCAACAGTTGTTAAGGACACTAATCCACCCCTTAACCAAGAGAGATGATGTATGACTTTGGGGGAAGTGATCCAAACCTCAATTTCACAGGGGGATCTGAATAGTTGTTAAGGGAACTAATTCGCCCCTTAATAAAGAGAGAGGATGTATGACTTTGGGAGAAGTACTCCAACTCCCAATTTCACAGGGGGATCAGATCAGAACGAATGCATATGCAACTAAGATGAGAAAGTAGAAACTCCATGATTAGGAATTTATGTTTCAACATTCCATTTCATTATTGCTTTACTTACTTAGCATTAGGCTAATAGATGAGTTTTGTGATGTAGATGAAGAAGCATCAGAAAGTGTGTTCTCTGAACATGTTGAGGATTAGGCTGTTGAGGGAGCACTTCAATGCCACAGATTGGTGATTCTGATGAGGCGGTTTAACTGATGTTAGTAGATGTGAAGGTTTAGTGAACCATGATTTATTTTAAGTTTTGTTGAGTTTTCTAATAACTGAAGTGGTTTTAATGTTTTCGAATATGTTGGTGAGACTTTGCTGATAATGATACTCTGTTGGATTTATTAGTGGTGTTTACTAAAGTTTGGAGTAATACACGGATTTAAATAGTTTGAACGATTTTTAGTAAAATGCTCAAATTCTTTTTGGTAGTTGGAGTTTTCTTTGTTAGAGTGAAAATGTTGCTATGCTGTTTTCGTTGAGTATTTTGATCTATCGGTAGATGAAGTCTATCGGCAGATGTAGGGTTGTTGTTCTGTTGTCTATCGGAAGATGTCTTCAGTAAAGTCATCGAATGATGTCTCAGTAGAAGCCATCGGAAGATATAAGTAGAAAATTTGTCGTTTTGTAACCGGATGATGTCGAGTATTTTATCTATCGGGTGATGAAGGTAAAAGTATTTTGTCGTTTAGTGATCGGTATACACAGTTTGTTCTTTCGGAAGACGTGAATAAAAGACTTGTCGTTTTGCGATCGGTAGAGGTTGGATGAACGAATCATCCGGCTGACGTCATCGGTAGATGTGAGTAGCAAAACTTGTCGTTTTGCGATCGGCAGAGGTTGGATGAACGATTCATTCGGCTGACGTCATCGGTGGAAACCTTCGGTTTTATTTCTGCCCTTTTGTTGACTTCGTTCAGCGGATGATGTGTTTGACTTTTATGAACTTTAAGTATTTCACGCGTAAGCCTTCGCCTCTTCTGGCCGAATTCTTTTCTTAATATTTTTAACTGAATATTCGAACACTGTTTTTTTTTTTTTTAAGTTTTGCTTAACTTTGCTTTGCACAAAGATTTTCCGCTGCAAGTATTTTGTGTTTTTTTTTTAGCAAACGTTCAAATTTGAATTTCGAGCGAAGTTTTAAATTTGGTCCGAAATTTCCTAATTATGTTCGGGTTTATGAGTAACGAACTGAGTTTGGAAAAAAAAAAAACTCGGGCCGTTACACTTTTAAACCTATTTTACAAGCGATTCCCAAGTATTTGAAAGGATTTTAAGGACTTAAAAACCGAGTCAACATTTTTCTGAAAAATGGTTTTAACCTCGTTTTAGTGATTTAAACGTTGACAAACTTTAAGGTTAAGTTAAAGCCCAAATGTCTAGATCTGGATTGAAAACCTTAGTCCGTTCTCTAATGATTAAACGAATGAAAAGGAAAGTAAACGAAAAATGCAATGAAAGAAAAAAAAATTTTAAGTGAGAACGGGCGAGGGCAACACACATGTATGTATGTATGCACGCACGACACAGGTCGTGGCGGCACCGACGCGGGGTCGGGGTCGTCACAGTAAAAGTTCGAGTAACAGAAACTGAAGTCAAAGCAAGTTGAGAAAATATGCCATTTTTGAGTGTCATCATTGTTGAGCCTGGAGATGTTGACGACGAGGCTCAGCCCTCAGTGATAGCAGGTACTGTTTTGATTATGGGCGTAGCAGTATTTTCTTTGATAGACACGGGGGCTACACACTCTTTTGTTTCCACTGCTTGTGTGTCTAGACTGAAGCTGGGGCCTGAGTTAGCAGAATGCGAATATAGTGTGATGCTACCTTCAGGAGAGCGTATGCAGTCAGGTCATGTTGTCCAGGGCAATATTGTCTCGGTTGGGAATAGTACTCTCTATGCTCACCTGATTGTTATGGGCATAGAGATCTACGATCTTATCTTAGGGATGGACTGGCTATCACATCACTTCGCCACCATCGATTGTCGATCTGGGTTAGTGACTTTTCGACCCCTGGGTAAAGCCGAGTTTTCTTATCAGGTGATGAACAGATTGAGTGGATCGCCTATTTCCTACTCCATGAAGGTCAACGAGCAGTTTAAAGGTGAGTGCTCTATTTATTTGGCCACAGTACTTGATACTCAGTTGCTCAGCGGAGTAAAGCCGAGTGACATTCCTATAGTCAGAGAATTCTCTGAGATATTCCTAGACGACCTTCCCAGATTATCGTCGGACAGGGAGATCGAATTTATCATTGATGTGTATCCGAGCTCCGCGCCAGTGTCTAAGAATCCATATAGATTGGCGCCTGCTGAATTGAGAGAGTTGAAAACTTAGCTTGAGGAGTTGCTAGATAAGGGTTTCATCCGACCCAGTTTTTCACCCTGTGGTGCGCCCGTTCTATTTGTCAAGAAGAAGGATGGGACCCTCAGAATGTGTGTGGATTATAGGGAGCTGAATAAGCTTACAATGAAGAATAAGTATCCACTGCCTCGAATAGATGATTTGTTTGATCAGCTGCAAGGTGCTCGAGTGTTTTCTAGGATCGACCTACACTCGGGTTACTATCAGTTGAAGGTCCGTAAGGAAGATGTTCAGAAAACGGCGTTCCGAACGAGGTACGAGCATTATGAGTTCTTTGTTATGTCTTTTGGACTTACTAATGTCCCTGCAGCGTTTATGGATTTTATGAACCGCGTCTTCAAGGATTATCTAGTCAAGTTCGTTGTTGTTTTCATCGACGATATTCTGATTTATTCTAAGACGAAGGAAGAGCATGAAGAGTAATTACGGATTGTTCTAGGAATTTTGCAACGACACCAGCTATACCCCAAGTTCTCCAAGTGTGAGTTTTGGCTGGATAGGGTCAATTTTCTTGGCCATATCATATCAAAAGAAGGGGTTTCTGTGGATCCGAGCGAAATTTAGGTGGTCAGAGATTGGCCACAGCCTAAAAACGTGCGAGAGGTACGTAGATTTCTCGGGTTGGCTGGATATTACCGGAAGTTCATAGAGGTATTTTCGAAGATTGCAGTTCCTCTTTCACGCTTGACTCGGAAGAATGAGAAGTTTATAAAGTCGGCTGCTTGCGACAACAGTTTTATGGAGTTAAAGCAGAGATTGACTACAGCTCCAGTGTTGACATTGCCTGTTGAAGGTGATAAGTTCAGCATATATTGTGATGCATTTGGAGTTGGGCTTGGATGCGTGCTTATGCAGGAAGGGAAGGTTATCGCGTATGCTTCTCGGCAGTTGAAGCCGTATGAGCAGAACTCTCCTACGCATGACCTGGAATTAGCGGCCGTAGTCTTTGCACTGAAAATATGGAGGCATTACTTATATGGGCAGCAGTGCGAGATATTTTCTGACCACAAGAGCTTGAAATATTTGTTTACGCAAAAGGAACTGAATATGCGACAGAGAAGGTGGCTAGAGTTCGTCAAAGACTATGAGTTTGAGATTAAATACCATCCAGGAAAGGCGAACAAAGTCGCTGATGCTTTAAGCCGAATGCCTATTGCAAGTCAGCCTTCACTTGTGGCGATGTCGGTTACGTTGCGGTCTGAGATTGAGAAGTTTGATGTGGAGATTGTGGCAGAGTTGTCCAGTGTGCTCGCCAACATTTCTCTCAGGCCGACTATTCTGGATAAGATACGTGAAGCTCAACATAAAGATATAGAGTGTGAGGAGCTTCGATTGAGCATGACGTCCGGAGATTTGTCTGAATTCAACTTGTCAGATAACGGTATTTTGAAGTTCAGGCATAAGTGGTACGTGCCTAACGATGAGGAACTAAAGAAGGAGATATTGGCCGAGGCACATTCTTCAGCATACTCTGTGTATCCAAGAAGCACTAAAATGTACAGAGACTTAAAACAACACTTTTGGTGGCTGAACATAAAGAGGGAAGTTGCAAAATATGTTGAAACCTGTTTAGTTTGTCAACAGGTTAAGGCGGAACACCAGAGGCTGGCCGGAACATTACAGCCATTGCCGATTCCGGAGTGAAAATGGGAGCAGATCTCCATGGATTTGATTGTGGGGCTCCCGAGGACGACGAACGGTCATGTTGGCATCTGGGTGATTGTGGACCGATTGACAAAGTCGGCTCACTTCTTATCTGTGAAGATGGCGTCTTCTATGGATCAGCTCGCCGAGCTTTATGTTTAGGAGGTTGTTAGATTGCACGGTGTGCCAGTTTCTATTGTCTCAGACAGAGATCCAAGATTCACTTCTAAGTTCTGGAAGAGTTTGCACAAAGCTATGGGGACTCAGCTAAATTTTAGCACGGCGTTTCATCCTCAGACTGATGGTCAGACAAAGAGAACGAATCAGATTCTGGAGGATATGCTCAGAGCTTGTGTGTTGGAATTTCAGGGATCGTGGAGTAGGTATTGATCGAGTTCTCTTACAACAACAGTTTCCAGGCTACCATTGGTATGGCTCCGTATGAAGCTTTGTATGGTCGTAAGTGTAGATCTCCACTATATTGGGACGAGGTCGGTGAAGCTAGTATTGTTGGTCCTGAGATTCTACAGTAAACGGCAGAGAAGATTGCCGTTATCAGACAGCGTATCGAGGTAGCTCAGAGTCGATAGAAGAGCTATGCTGACACGAGACAGAGGGAACTGGAATTTGAAGAAGGTGATGAGGTTTATTTGAAGGTTTCGCCGTTTAAAGATGTAATGCGATTCGGAAGGAAGGGCAAGCTAAACCATCGATATGTGGGGCCCTTCCCTATTTTGAAGAAGATCGGGAAGATGGCGTATCGACTACAGCTTCCGGCTTCAATGGAAGGTATCCACAATGTATTTCACGTGTCTATGTTTCGAAAATGTTTGCGCGATCCATCACATATCGTGGAGGCAAGAGAGATTGAGGTACATCCTACCTTGACTTATGTGGAGAAGCCTATACGTATCTTAGAATCTTCCATCAATGTGTTGCGCAACAAAGAAATTCCGCTAGTCAAAGTCTTATAGCAGAACCACGAGGTGGAAGAAGCTACTTGGGAACAACAGCAGGGTATGATGGCTAAGTATCCTGAGTTGCTTGTATGATCAAATTGTGAGGACAAAATTTAAATAAGGTGGATGGAATGTAACACCCGGATTTACGAAATTTTTGTAATATATGTGAATAATGACATTTTTGTAATTATGTCGAATTAAGTCGGTTTCGTAAAAAGAAAGCGTTATTATGATCCTAATAATTAATATGGATTTTAAGAAAATTTTGGGAATTTTAAGAGTTTAACGCTAATTTTACGAGAATTACGTTTATCGTAATATAAAGGATACTTTGGTAAAAATAGTAAACGGGGTCCGTTTTGCGTACGGACAGTTTTAGTTGAACCCTAGTAATAAGTTGGAATAATTGGTGAAATAAGAAAATTTGGAGAAACTGAACCGTTAGTTAATTAACGAAATAAAGGACGGAACAAATAGAAAATCAAAGGAAGGGCAATATCATAATTTTGCAAGTCAAATTTTAATAAAACATCACAACCCTCTCCTTCTCCTTCACTTTCACGATTTTCTCCTTTTTCCTTCTCTTCCAGGCGACTTTTCTCTCCAACGGCGTTCTCCTCCTTCCAACGGCATTTCCCCTCCGATCAACCTCCGATCCTTCACGTTTTCTTCTCCAATCCCGACCTTAGGTACGATTCTAAGGTTTTAGGAAGGTTTATTTCGAGTTTTATGGAGTTTAAACAATTAGGGTTCGTTTAGGGTTTTTGTTAAAAACGTGATTTTGGGTTTGAAATTTATAGGTTTACCGTGTTATGGATATAGAGAACGTATTGGGCGTTATTGGACGAAGTTAAATCAATTTAGGACAAATGTTAGGGATTGATGAATTTTAGGGTTTTTGGAAAAACTCGTTAATGGCGGTTTCGAGGTATCGAACGTTAATTTGTTGTTAGAATGCCTCGATTAGTTAAGTTAGAATTTTAGAAATTTCCTTAGTTAAGGATTTCATTAATTTGGACGTCAATGGTTCAAACTCGTTTTAACAACAAATATTGTGAATTTGCTTAGGTGAACAACGCTCGTGGACGGAGCTTGAAGTTCAACGCGCACAAGGTAAGTTCTCGTGACTTACTGTGGCTGATTGGCCTACACCATAATCCGAGTTTGTTGTTGAGGATATGTTGGTGCTTTATTGTTCATGTTTGTCATTGTTTTGTCTAATTGTCTTGGTTGGGTAGTTTAGGTTCGGTTGCTTTATAGGTTGATTGTTGTGACAGTATTCGTAGTGTTTTGATGATATTTGTAGCGTTTTAATGGTATGCTTTTTATGTATGTTATATTGAACTGTTCATGCATCATGGTTTCAAAACGTCTTGAAAATGAATTTACACATTGATTTTATGAAAGGAACATGCATTGTAAAGGCAAGTAAAGTATCACAGTAAACAACCATGACATGGGGTTATCGGGGATGAGGTTCAGACCTGGCGTTCGTGGTGAGCGGGTTTTCCTCCCTTCAGATGATGTGGGCTGTCTATTCGCTTGACGTGCCCTATCTATCTGTCGAGCGTTTCCGATAACCATAGACTGACACGTACGGATATATGAAATGACATGGATGATTTTCATAGCATTGAGCATACATGATCATGCATAGGCATTTACGTAGAATTTACTGAGATTTTTATCTCATAGGTGTCTTTATGGTGTAGGTGATATTGAGCAAGGTGAGGACGAGATCCCTCCACCTAAGGAATGATGCAATTGAGGTGCCTTTTGACCCGTGGAGAAGTAAAACGTATGTAAGTATTTTGGGGATACGATAGATAGATCGTAGGAGAAATTGTATAGATTGAACATATTAGGATGCTTGGAATCTGGTTAGTTGATAGGTTTATATTTTATGTTTTGGAAACCGGTTTTATAAACTTCTTTCGGAAAGCTTTTTATTGAAAATGTATTGAAAACTGTTGGTGATTTAAAACAGGGCGATTTGTTTAGGTTTTTAAACGGATCCACGCAGTTGGATTTCGTTGAGTTTATCTCGAGTTAATTGGGTTTTAAGATACGTTGTGAGTCGTTATTTTGGGTGATTGATGAAGTGAGAAATGGATGAGATTATGAGTGAGTTTATGTTGAAATGTGTGGTTGTGATGTAGGTGGAATTATGTTGATGAAATTGTAAAGTGTGTGTTAGGCGTATAGGTATGCATGGAAAAGAAAGAAAGAAGTGGAAGAAAAGAAAAAGAAGAGGAGGCAGAGAACCTGCCGATCGATCGCCATCGATCGGCTGGGTGATCGCCGCTCTCTGGATTTTCCAGAGAGCGGGGCGATCGATCGCCCATGTGTGGGGCGATTGATCGCCCCCCCATTTGTAAATGGGCGATCGATCGCCACAATGAGGGGATAGCCCCTCCCTTTTTAATATCGGCGATCGATCAGCCAATTTGGCCGATTGATCGGCCATGAATATTCGGGGAGAATTCCTCTTTTTGCCCTCCAGCTTGATGTTTTGTTGTTTTATTTATTTGGCCGATTGTTTTAATGTTTTATTTCAATTGATTTGTAATTTGTTTTAAGTTTTGTTTAAACAGTTTAACAACTTAGATTGAAATGATTTTTCAAACAATGTTAACGCTTTCGATTTTAGTTTAGTTCCGCTTAAACTGTAGGATAAAAAAAATAATACGAAAAAATAAGGGTACAGTATTAGGGTCGATACAGTAAGTGTTTATGCTAACCTTAGTTATTAGATATTTATGAGAGTAATTAACCTTGAACAGGAATATAGCAAATGGCTAGACGACCAGGAAGACCAAGAGTACCGAGAGAGATGCCAAATTTGAGAAGTGAGGAGGATCCTAGTGTAATTAGGCAGCTGACAGATTTGGTGCGCCAACAGACAGATTTGGTGAGTCAGCAATCCGATCAGTTAGGAGTACTGTTGAACCGAGAAGTACAAGGAAGCGCCAACTCGGGTTCCAGCAATGAGCATTCAGGAGACAGATTCTGGAGGCTACAGCCGCCCACGTTTGATGGAAAGTCATCCAACCCGATTGTTGCTGAGGAGTGGCTCAGGAATATTGAGAGCATGTTCAGGTGTGCCAACGTTGATGAAGGAGACAAAGTCCCTCTGGCAACGTTCCATTTGGCTGGGGACGCTCAACTTTGGTGGGAAACAATAGAGACCACCACTGATGTTTTGGCTATGTCTTGGTCACAGTTCAAGGAGAATTTCTATGACAAATATTTTAACAGCACAGTCCAGGCCGCAAAGAAGTTGGAGTTTCTGAACTTGAAGCAGACAGGGTCTGTGGCGAAGTACAGTAGGCAATTCGAGTCCCTGTCCAGGTTTGTTGGACATTTTGTTCACAAAAATGAGGATAAGGTGTTTCAATTTGTGCATGGACTTAAGCCGAAAATTTACAGAGGAGTCAAATTTTGCGGTATTAAAAGGTTGTCATTCAGTGAAGTTGTGTCCACAGCATTGGAGGTGGAAGAAGCTGAAATGAAGTGTTCTGAACCAAAGGAAGCTCCACAAAAGTTCGTTCAGCCACCCCAGTAGAGAGGAATGAAGAGGCCTAGTGAAGGCGAGAGTAACCAAGGAACAGGAAAAAAGGTGCAGGATACCAGGAAGTTTCCCCTAGCTCACATTTTATTTCTATGGTGTAGGTGATATAGAGCAAGGTGAGGAGGATTTCCCTCCCTCAGATGAGCCTGCAGCTTGAAGGAGGATGCTCGAGGAGCGGTTGGCGTAGTCGATGCACACTTGACCCGGGGGAGCATAGGTTAAATACTTTGGGTTATTTTGGGTTGAAATGGGCTGATGGGTGATATTATTTGATGAAATGTATAGAAAAACATATTAGGATGCTTGGTGTCTAGATGATGGATAAATTGATATATTTTGACGTATTTTGATGATTGTGGATAGCTTCCGTTATATATGGATGGTCGTTGATGAAATAGATAGGGTATTAATTGTTTTGATATGGATTCGGACGAATATTGATGAATGTGATGTTTTGGTGAAATAGAATGGATTTTAGTTGAGTTTGGATGTTTTTAAAGTAGGTTGAGGTTTTAAGTTGAAACGGATGGTTCGTGTCGGGAGTTGATGGTTTTAGGTAGGGTGTTCAGTGTTTGGATGAGTAATTTAGCTGGATTATTGATGATGAAATTTGAAGTGTGTATTAGGTGAAAATTGGAAGAAAAACGACAAAGTAGTAGAAAAAGGGGCAAGAGGGCGCTGGTGGGGGGATGGCCGGGCGCTGGAGGCGCGCTGGCCGTGCGTGGCGTGCACGCGCGGGACGCACGCTGGGAGTGCTGTGCACGCGCCCAGCCGATCGATAGCGCCTGAGGCCCGATCGATCGGTGTTTATGGTTGTTTTAGTCGGGAATCCAAAGCGGGCCCGATCAATCGGCCTTTATGTCGATCGATCGGCTTCTATGGCTGTTTTTTTTAGTCGGGAATCCAGAGCAGGCCCGATCGATCAGCCTTTATGCGTGATCGATTGGCTTGACCCCAACGTGATTTTTGGAATTTTTTTCAAAAATTGACTTTTCTAAACACGTTTTAACCCGACCTTTTACGATACTTTTAAATGTATTTTACGAGCGATTCCCAAGTATTTTAAAAGATTTTAATGACCTAAAACCCGAGTCAACATTTTTCCGAAAAATGGTTTTAACCTCGTTTTAGTAATTTAAACGTTGACGAACTTTAAGGTTAAGTTAGAGCCCAAATGTCTAGATCTGGATTGAAAGCATGAGTCCGTTCTCTAATGATTAAACGAATGAAAAGGAAACGAAACGAAACGAAAAATGCAATGAAAGAAAAGAAAAGAAAAAATTTTAAGTGAGAACGGGCGAGGGTAACACACATGTATGTATGTATGCACACACGACACAGGTTGTGGCGGCACCGACGTGGAGTCGGTGTCGGGGTCGTCACAGTAAAAGTCCGAGTAACAGAAACTGAAGTCAAAGCAAGTCGAGAAAATACGCCATTTTTTAGTGTCATCATTGTGGCAAGGGACATATCAAGAGATTTTATCGAAAGTTTCTTCGAGAAAATCCGAATGCTAAGGGAAAGGAAAAGAAGGTCGAAGTGGGTGATACAGACGAGAATGTAGCCACGAGCATCGAAGAGTTCTTTATTGTGTTTGACAGAGACGTCGTGTCATGACCCTTAATTAAAACCTTGTACTATTCCAAAAAATCACGTGAAATTTAAACTTTCGTTCATTCCTTTTCATCATGCATGTACACGGGTAACACCTTCTATCAGCAGAAGACATTTCGTGTGTGAAAACCTCGAATAAAATTAAACTTAAGGTAAATGCTAAAAAAAATAAAATAAATATGGGCAGAGAATAAATTTTCCTCTCGGGTTCTATCACTTAATTTCTCTTGAAATAAATAATCACTTAGTTCTTCTCGGATTTCATCAATTTAAGTAGTGGAGGAGGATATTTCTCTCTATCGGGTTTGGACGATAGAAACAGAAGGAAATACCTCTCGGGTTTCATCAAATGAACAGTGGGTTGAACGTTTAAAACAGAGAGAAATATCTCTCGGGTTTCGTCAAATGAACAGTGGGTTTGGACGTTTAAAACAGAAGGAAATATCTCTCGAGTTTCATCAATTTAAACAGTGGAGGATATTTCTCGCTATCGGGTTTGGACGACAAAAACCTTAAGAGGCATGGACGACTGAAAACTATAGGCAGTGTGGACGATAGAAATGACAGACGGCGTGGACGACGAAACCAGAAGGCAACGTTGACAACAGTTCTCGCCCACAGAATTCATTCGTCCACGGGACTCATTCATCCATAATCGTCCACGGGCCTATTCGTCCACGGGACCTATTCGTCCATAATCGTCCACGTGATTTATTCGTCCACGGGACCTATTCGTCCACGGGATCTATTCGTCCATGGGACCTATTTGACGACTTTGGACGATGACTCTTTTTGTCAAAATACTCAAATTAACTCTATCGTCCACAGACTTGGACGATGACTTTTTCTGTTAAAATACTCAACTTAACTCTATCATCCACAGACTTTGGACGATGACTTTTCTTACAGAAACACTTAACCGAAACTTATACAAATTCCCATGTACCTATACACCATTAACCCGAACTTCTAGAAAACATCAAAATAAAACTTCATCTCTATACATTCAAATTTCCACGAAAATCCAAATAAAACTT
This sequence comes from Begonia masoniana, assembly GCA_022432975.1. NCBI lineage: Eukaryota > Viridiplantae > Streptophyta > Magnoliopsida > Cucurbitales > Begoniaceae > Begonia > Begonia masoniana. The sequence continues at coordinate 15,940,279 of CM039504.1, forward strand.
AGCAAAACACTTTATAAATTGAGTCTACCAAAACATCAAAGCATCTTTTGTCTACTATCCAGATACCAAACATCCTAAAATGAGTTCTATACATTTCTTTCCTATCTATACACCCATCAGTCCATTTTAACCCAAAAAAAAAAAAACCACAGAGTACTCAACTATTGCTCCCACGGGTCGGTTTAGCTCTGACTGCACTGCACACTCCCACGGGTACACTTCTTCAACCAGCTATACATCGGATGGAGCAATCTCATCCTCACCTGTCTCGAAGTCACCTACACCATAGAGTTAAACTATGAACTAAAGTACTCAGTAAGTCTCATAAATGGGAATGCATGCTATGCATATGCAATACTTAAAATCATGCTGTCATCCTATCTTTTTGCTATTCATTTCATTTATGATGTCACTGGGGCTTTGCTCTCACTATATAAAAGCGACACATCCGACGATTGGATAGCCCCTCGTATCTAACCTGGAGGAAAACATGCTTCATTCGACAGCCATGTTTGAACCACCACCCCGCGGTGACCATTATTACATACACTTATACCTTTTCGTTATATTTTTTATGAAAACATGCTTGGAAGTTCATTTTCTATGCTTTTCGAAAACTTGGTGCATGAACATGGATCGTGCGATACAAGTAAAAGAAACATCGTACAATGCATAAAAGGAAAAGAACCTAGGAAGACATTCTAATACACAATCAACCTAAACTACTCGTCCTATCTCCCCGAAGCATCTAAATTCACCAAAACCTCGATTAACAATTACTTTTACGGTGTAGGCCGATCGGCCAAACAGGTCACGAAGACTTACCTGTCGTCCTCAGCGAGTCGCATACCGTCTGTAAGCTTCTTCCACCTAGGACATTCCACAGTTACCATTATGAGAATTGGTCCTAAATAATTGAATTTCAAAGCTAAACGAAACTCCTACTTAAGACAAATTTTCCTATAACTCTACCTTACATCATTTAGGCATTTTATCGAGCAACTTGCACTCATGATTACACAACCTCCATTAGTGGATTTCTCAACCTACAACAACCACCAATTTCAATCAATAAACCATCCATCACCATACATCCAACGACTATCATAATTTCATCATTAACAACTGTTAATACTATAAACTTAATGATTTCTAACAAAACCTATATTTTTTTCCTAGCCCTAACTCGGTAAAACTCATTTGGACTCAAATCCCTATATTAAACTAAACACTTAAGGTAGTTGAGTCTTACCTAGAGCATTGATTGGTCGAAGAAAATGGAAGAAGAAAGGGATCGTCGATAGCCGATTGAAGAATCACCGCGGGAGAAAGAAATTGCCAAGGAGAGACAGAAAATTGCTCTTTGGAAGGGGATTTATAGAATGAAAAAAGCAAGAGAGAGAGAGAGAGAGAGGTTTTATTAGTTAATTAAAGTTGACTTAGAGATTTACCAGGTTGCCCCTCCATTTGATTTCCTAACAATTTCGTTATTAGCCTATTAATTTGGTTCCCCGAAATTTCTTCTTTCACCAAATATTCTAATTTATCACCAGGGTTCTAATGAAACTTTCCGTTCGTAAAATAGGCTTAATTTGTTATTTTTACGAAAATGCCCTTATCTATATAGGGAAAATTCGAAAACCCAAAAATCTAGGTGTTACACGTCGTCAATCTTGCTTGCCAAGATACGAGTTGGGTAATCGATACATGCCACTTCACGAAGTGATTTCTTCACGTCCTACACTTCCGGTGACTTTGGAAGTGTAAGGATGAGAAATGATGGCGTTCCAAAAGTCATTGGTATGCGAGATGTGTGTTTGGAGACTGACTGTAACGACCCCTTTTTCCAGCAAGATATTGTCCGCTCTGGGGATTGGGCCAGAGCACAATATCCTCCCCTCACGGCTTTGTTTGGCGAGAACTTCCTGGAAGGTCACCCAACCTGGGATTGCTCTCGCCGAAGCACTTTTAACTTCGGAGTTCTTATGGGATCCATTGCCAATCGTGCTCCAAAACGCGTCTTACTATATTGGGAGGGATCTCTTACATATGTTTCATTTCCACATACTTCCCCAAGCGATGTGAGATTGTGACAACCCCCTCTTTATGACCTGTCACCTTTCGGTTCGCCCGCGCGGACGTACCGCCATCCGAGTTCCGGTTCGTGCAACCATCGTACCATACATGAATGGTATCAGAGCCTGTACCCAAACGAAAATGTGGCCAACGAGGACGTTGGGCCCCCGAGGGGGGGTGATTGTGATGACCCGAATGTGAACGTATGTGTACGACTGTGGGGCAAACCTTGGGTTGCGGGGCAAACCTCGGGACCTAAGCCGAGTGTAGGTGAATCCCAGACTCGAGTATAGGCGAATCCCGGGTCGTAAAGAGGGGGTTGTCACAATCTCACATCGCTTGGGGAAGTACATGGAAATGAAACATATGTAAGAGATCCTTCCTAAGATAGCAAGACGCGTTTTGGAGTACAATTGACAACGGATCCCATAAGAACTCCAAAATTAAAAGTGCTTCGGCGAGAGCAATCCCAGGTTGGGTGACCTTCCGGGAAGTTCTCGCCAAACAAAGCCGTGAGGGGAGGATATTGGGCTGCGGCTCAATCCCCAGAGCGGACAATATCTTGTTGGAAAAGGGGGTCGTTACAAATGGTATCAGAACCTGTACCCAACCAGAAATGTGGCCAACGAGGACGTTGGGCCCCCGAGAGGGGGTGATTGTGATGACCTGAATGTGGACGTATGGTACGATGGCTGCACAAACTGGAACCCGGATGGCGATACGTCCGCGCTGGCGAATCGGAAGGTGACAGGTCGTAAAGAGGGGGTCATCACAATCCCACATCGCTTGGGGAAGTATGTGGAAATAAAACATATGTAAGAGATCCCTCCCAATATAGTAAGACGCGTTTTGGAGCACAATTGGCAACGGATGCCATAAGAACTCCGAAGTTAAAAGTGCTTCGGCGAGAGCAATTCCAGGTGGGGTGACCTTCCGGGAAGTTCTCGCCAAACAAAGTCGTGAGGGGAGGATATTGGGCTGCGGCCCAATCCCCAGAGCGGACAATATCTTGCTGGGAAAAGTGGTCGTTACACTGACAATGGCAATACCTTGGTTTTGAGAGATGTGAAGCACATCCCTGACATCCACATGAATTTAATCTCGATCGGCAAGCTCGATGACGAAGAGTTTTGCAACACCTTTCGTGATGGAAAATGGAAGCTCACCAAAGGATCTATGATTGTTGCGAAAGGAGAAAAATGCTTCTCATTGTATATGATGCATGCAAAGATCACGGATTCCATAGTCCATACGGTAGACAATGAAGGCGTGGTAGATCTTTGGCACAACCAGCTTAGCCATATGAGTGAGAAGGGATTAATGATTCTAGCCAAGAAGAACCTGTTATCAAGTATGAAAGGGGGTTTCTAAAGTAGTGTGTTCATTGTTTGGCAGGCAAGCAGACTCAAGTTGCCTTTAAGAGTGTTCCTCGCTCGCGAAAATTGAGCATACTCGACATGATCTACTCCGATGTGTGTGGTCCAATGAAGACAAGAACCCTTGGTGGTGTGGTGTACTTTATGACTTTCATCGACGATCATTCAATGAATATTTGGGTGTATATGTTGAAGTCAAAAGATCAAGTGCTAGACGTCTTCAAGCAATTTCATGCTCATGTGGAAAGAGAAACATGTGTGAAGCTCAAGTGCATCCAGACAGATAATGGAGGTGAGTATTGCGGTCAGTTTGATGAATATTGCAGAGAGCAGGGTATTCAGCATCAAAAAACACCTCCAAAAATTTCTCAGTTGAACGATTAGCTGAGAGAATGAACATGACACTTGTTGAGAGAGTGAGATGTTTGCTCTCGCAGTTACAGTTGCCGAGATCATTTTGGGGTGAAGCCTTGAGTACAATGGCTTATGTTTTGAATCTCACGCCGAGTGTTCTGTTCGAAATTCCAGACATGATGTGGTTAGGAAAAGAAGTATCTTATAATCATATGTGCATCTTTAGGTGAAAGACCTTTGTTCACATTCTGAAAGACGAGCGGTTGAAGCTCGATGTGAAGTCGAGGAGATGTGTATTCATTGGCTATGGTCTTGCTGAGTTTGGCTATAAGTTCTACGATCTGGTACAAAAAAAGCTTGTCAGAAATCGAGATGCAGTGTTCGTGGAAGATCAAGGCATCAAAGACATCGATAAGGCAGAAATGGCAGAGAGGTACACTGATGATCTGATTGATTAGGATCCTTTTTCTACACTTGCAGAGCATCCCGATCAAGGGGGAGCAGAACCAGAGCATGATATAGGTCTTGCAAATGGCGAAGTCCCCACTACTGATAATGTTGAACCGATTGAGCAAGTCGAAGAAGAGGTTTAAGAGTTGCCAAACGAACCTCCTTTGAGAAGATCCACTAGAGAGCGGCGACCTTTGACGAGATACACCTCAAATGAGTATGTGATGCTCATAAATGCTGGAGAGCCAGACACTTACCAATGGGCAACTTCTGTTAATGAGAAGAGATTGTAGTTGCAAGCCATGGAAGAGAAGATGCAATCTCTTCACGAGAATCACACGTATGTCTTGGTGAAGTTACCTCAAGAAAAAAGCTCTCGAGAACATATGGGTCTTCGAGAACATATGGGTCTACAGGTTGAAGACTGGAAATGCAAGCTCACAACCAAGGTACAAGGCTCGGTTGGTTGTGAAGGGGCACAACTAGAAGAAGGGAATCGACTTTGAAGAAATATTCTAACTGGTGGTGAAGGTGTCATCAATCCGAGTTGCTCTTGGTTTAGCTGCACATTTGAATTTGTAGATCGAGCAACTTGATGTGAAAACTATGTTTCTTCATGGTGACTTGAAGAAAGAGATCTACATGGACCAGCCTGAGAGATTCAAAGTCAAAGAAAATAGCAATTTGTGTGCAAGTTGAAGAAGAGCTTGTATGACATTAAACAAGCTCCATGGCAGTGGTACAAGAAGTTTGACTCTTTTATGGTAAGTCACGGGTACAGTCAGACATCGGCATATCATTATGTGTTTATCAAGAGGTATTTCGATGATGACTTCATTATTCTCCTCTTGTATGTTAATGATATATTGATCATAGACCATGATATTAGCAAGATTACTAAGTTGAAGAGAGAGTTGAGCAAGTCTTTTCCGATGAAAGACTTGGGTGCGGCGAAAAAGATACTTGGTATAAACATCTCTCATGATAGGAAGAATGAAAAACTGTGGCTGTCTCAAGAAGACTACACCGAGAAGGTACTTGGAAAGTTCAACACCGAGTTGCTCTTGGTTTAGCTGCACATTTGAATTTGTAGATCGAGCAACTTGATGTGAAAACTATGTTTCTTCATGGTGACTTGAAGAAAGAGATCTACATGGACCAGCCTGAGAGATTCAAAGTCAAAGAAAATAGCAATTTGTGTGCAAGTTGAAGAAGAGCTTGTATGACATTAAACAAGCTCCATGGCAGTGGTACAAGAAGTTTGACTCTTTTATGGTAAGTCACGGGTACAGTCAGACATCGGCATATCATTATGTGTTTATCAAGAGGTATTTCGATGATGACTTCATTATTCTCCTCTTGTATGTTAATGATATATTGATCATAGACCATTATATTAGCAAGATTACTAAGTTGAAGAGAGAGTTGAGCAAGTCTTTTCCGATGAAAGACTTGGGTGCGGCGAAAAAGATACTTGGTATAAACATCTCTCATGATAGGAAGAATGAAAAACTGTGGCTGTCTCAAGAAGACTACACCGAGAAGGTACTTGGAAAGTTCAACATGAGCAAGACCAAAGTTGTGCATTCTCCACTTGCATGTGAATTCAAGCTCAATTCGGAGCAATGTCCTACAAATAAGAAAGACAAGGAAAATATGAGTTGAATTCCTTATGCGTCTGTTGTTGGCTGTTTGATGTACGCCATGGTCTGTACTCGACCCGACATTACTCATTCAGTTGGAGTAGTCAGCTAGTTCCTCTCAAATCCTGGCAAAGAATACTGGGGAGTAGTGAAGTGGATACTCAGATATCTCTGAGGTACTTCCAGATTGTGTTTGTGTTTTTGTGGCAATGATCCTATGCTAGTTGGGTATACCGATTTAGATATGGCCAGTAACATTGATTCCATGATGTCTGTTTCAGGATTCTTGATGACTTTTGCAAGGGGAGCAGTGTCTTAGCAATCGAAGCTGCAAGATTAAGTTGTGCTATCCACCACAGAAGTCGAGTACATTGCGATTACTGAGGGTTGCAAGGAGACTTTGTGAATGAGAAGATTCCTTGACGAATTGGGCTTACGCCAACAGAATTATGTTATGTTCAGCGATAGCCAGAGTGCTATCCACCTCTCTAAGAATTCGTCTTTTCATTTAAGGTCCAAGACAAAAGATGGGGCAGTGGCATATAAGCTCAATTTTCGAGAAGGTTCATGAATACACCCTTCCATGTATCAAAATTAAAGAAGGTAGTTGGTAGTCACAATTTCTTCTACTCCTGTTGTCTTGGATAATTTTGAGAACTAGCAAGACCCTCTTTGCCCAGAGAAAATTCTGCAATGTTGCGACGATAACGGTTCTTCGGAGCTTATGATGAAATGGGATGGTAAACTAGATAACGGGGGTGTCAAGATTCTTTTGCCATGTGGTTCCCCAATTACAACCTTGAGGACAAGGTCAAATTATAGGAGGGGACAATGTTTGGGAAGGAGAGGATGTTAGGTTTCTTTATGCTTGTTATTTGTTGAGACTCGTCGGAGCTCCGTCGGGGTAGACCGGTCGGGAGTCCTGTGTTGATGTACCATAATTCCGCTGTGAAACATGGGGCTGCACCTGTATATGGGAATGGATAAACTTAAAAAATGGGTTTTTTTCATGGGTGCCTTAGAGATTGAATCCATCTTTCCCGGAACTTTTGGGTATTTGAAATCAAACAACTTTGACCAATTAAGGATCTTGAAGTTTGGCGATGGATAGAATTTTGAATGACCCCAATAATTATGAGTCCTGCAGCGGATAAGGTAAACCCTACTCTCTAAAGTAACCCCAATAAAGTTCAAACACCAACCAAGTAATTTGGACCCTTTAATTAATCTGTAGATAACTACATAAAGTTTTAAACAATTATATCTATTTGCAAGATATGTACCTTAGGAATCTCACAAAAAAAAAAAAATTCAACCCGAGCTGACCTACAAGTCAATATTAAGAGAGCCGAACTAAGCCGACTCAACGAGTCTAAAGAATCTTAATAAACCGAGCTTAACAAATCAAATATACATAAATATTTTCAATGTATATAAATATAATATATATTAATTGATTATTTATCATTGTAATGTCAAAATATAGTAGTTAATCAGTTAGTTAAAAAAAATTGTTTTATTTATACATAAAATTAAATGTATTTAGGAAAAAAATTATTTTAGATGATTTAATATAATATTACACAAATATCATTACAAACATTTGATAGATGAATTATTATAAATTATACACATATTAATTAGGTTGGCATCTATCTAAATGTCAATCATTTGTAATTAAAGATGACAAACGAGGCAACTAAACCGAGCCGAACTGAGTAAATCTTGAAAATGTTTGTCTCACTAAACTTAACCAGCTAAAAGAAACTGGTCACAAAAAATTCAACGCAAGTCAAAATTAAACAAGTTGAGCCACCGAGCAAGCTACCGAAACAGTTTGACACCTCTAGATTCACTTGGTGAGAACAAAAAATAAACACGTAAAAAAACAAATGATGGGCCTGTGGTTCCTTCCAAGCAAAAGAAACTTGGCAAGGAGACAAAGCCACATGGAATGTGATGAATCTTATTGTCGGAAGAAGATAAAAATAGGAAGCAACGTTCTGTCCTGCAAGCTGTACTGTGGAGTGTGTAGTAGCTCTCGTCCCATCACGCTCTCCCCCTCCTATCCAAAAATCTTCTCCACTTTCAATTATTGATCATCACCCCTCTTTCTTCCTCTTTTTTATAACTCTGCAATGCCAGATTTCTCTTGAAACTGAGGCTCTGAGTAAAGGGTAAGGCCCGTTTCCTTCAAGAAATATGGTCAATATGCTGGCTATGGTGGTCGACGGCTTGGGACTGTTCGTCCGGACGATTTGGGGTCTTCAGGAGCTTAGATTTTCTGCCATTTTTGAGGTCGTGGGCTCTGCTGCAGTTTCATTTACCATGTCACTGGTTCTCTGCTTCTTGTCCATTCACACCCATCGAAGAGAGGAAATTGCCCTCGTTTTCATTTGATTTCTTTTTTCTTCCTTCCAGATTATTATTTCTTACTAAATGCATTTTTCAATCAATTTGAACATGGACGACTTCCTCCTTTCAGCAAATTTTCGTTATCCAGAGTTTGGAGATCAGTATAGATTCGCTGGAATTCTGACGCAAATCTGCAGAAACGAACAGTGATTTTTGAAGAGTAGGAAGCATGTAGACGAACGAATTTCTTTTTATATATGGGAAAGTATACAATTCGTACAAGCTTTTATTGTTGCAGTATAAACAGTGAAACCAGATTGCAGAAAATGGCATTAATTCATCAGAAACAAGATGTTTCCAAAGCAGGAGACATGCCTTCCCAGTTCTCTGCATCTCAGGCTTGCAGGTATCCTTTCTCATCCAAATAACTTATCACCGTTTGCGCCAAATCGGTTGGAGATTGATGCTTCCCGCCCGTCTGATGCAATCGAATCTGTAACACAAGTGTTAATGGACGTAGGCACAGATTAACTGTAAGAAAAAGAAAGTTTTCTGTAGAAAATTGTATATTGATTAATTGATTCATTATCTTACAGACGCTTTATAAATCTGAAGAAATACAGAGAGAGAAACACACGCGAAACATACACGCAGATCTCATTCAGATTTGGGATAACAGAATATTGAACCAGAGTATTAGACCAGATCCGGTTCAATGCAGCCGATGGTTGGATTATGGTTAACATCCCCCCGCAAACGAAGCGGTCTTGGAAGGACCGTGAGTTTGGTTCGCAGATCCTGGAACCGGTGAGAAACCAGAGGTTTGGTGAGGCAATCTGCAAGTTGATCAGCAGAAGAGGTGTAGGCAAGCGATAATGAACCAGCTTTAACTTTCTCCCGGACAAAGTGTTGATCGATTTCAACATGCTTGGAGCGATTGTGAAGAACCGGGTTAGAGGCAATGCTAAGTGTGCTGATGTTGTCACAGTACAGAACAGGAGGCGAAGATGGAGAAAGACGCAATTCAGAGAGCAAGGATTGAATCCATAAAAGTTCAGCAGCACCGTTGGCCAGAGCACGGTATTCAGACTCAGTGCTAGAGCGAGAGACAGCGCGCTGCTTGGATGACGACCAGGAGATTAAATTATGCCCAAGGAAGACACAATAGCCGCTGGTGCTGCGACGGTCATCGGGGCACGAAGCCCAGTCAGCATCCGTGTAACAGAATAGGGCATGATTAGGACTCTGTTGAATGAAGATGCCGAAGTTAGCAGTGCCTTTCAAATAACGCAGAACACGCTTGACCGATTGCATGTGGAGATCAGTTGGAGAATGCATGAACTGGCAGAGTTTGTTGACAGCAAAAGAGATATCCGGTCTGGTGATAGTGCAGTATTGGAGAGCACCGAGAATGCTTCTGTATTCCGTAAAGTCTGATAGAGGAGTTCCAGCCTGAACAGAGAGGGAGATGCTTGACAAGGAGGGGGTGAAGGAGTAGGTAGGAATGGTAGAGAGTTGATGACGGGGATAGTAGGTGAGGGAGCAGGGGGTAAAGAAAGAGAGGAAAATGGAAATACCAGCTCATTGAAAATAACATGTCGGGAAACGTAGATACGACCACTAGTGGGCAAAAGACATAAATACCCTTTATGGTTACTACTGTAACCGAGAAAGACACAGGGGCTGGAACGGAATTGAAGTTTATGAGTATTAAAAGGACGTAAAAACGGAAAGCATTGACATCCAAAAATACGAAGATGAAGATAAGAGGGAAGTTTGCCGAATAATTTTTGAAACGGAGAAATATTTGATAGGACAGGGGATGGAAGACGATTAATTAAGTATACTGCTGTTACAAATGCGAAGGGCCAGTAATGTAAAGGCATGGAGGCATGAGCAAGAAGAGTTAATCCGGTTTCAACGACGTGACGATTTTTACGTTCAACTCGTCCATTTTGTTGAGGTGTATAAGGACACGAAATTTCATGTATAATCCCTTGAGATGTAAAATAGGTGGAGAGAGAGCGAAATTCACCACCCCAGTCCGAACGAACACGTTTAATAGTACCATTGAATTGAGTATGAATCATTTTTTGAAATAATAGAAATTTATTATAAGTTTCATCTTTAGAATGTAAAGGATAAAACCATGTAAATCGAGAGAAATCATCGATAAAAAGCAAAAAATATTTAGCACCGGTTATAGACGGAACCGGAGAGGGTCCCCAAATATCAGTGTGAATTAAAGCAAAAGGAGTCATAGCATTAGACCGGGAAAGAGGAAATGATAAACGGTGAGACTTAGCTACTTGACAAGAAGAGCAAAAATCTAAATGGCGAGAAGAAACAGAAACTTTGCCGGCAGACAATGCAGAGTGAGCGACGGAGGAAGATGGATGGCCCAAACGAAAGTGCCACAGATTAGAGGAACTACTGGAGACAGAATAAAGCTGAGTAGGCAGAGAAGAACTGGAGGAAGGAGAACGGATCCGATAGAGGCCATTATCCAGAGTTCCCTGGAGAAGGAGCCGGCGGGATTCCTGATCCTTGATGACAAAAAAAGAAGGATAGAACTCAACGTAAGCATTATTATCAGAACACAATTGTGATACACTAACAAGATTTTTTTGAAGAAAAGGAGAACGATAGACTGTATTTAACGATAAAGAAGAAAAAGGAGTAGAAATTGTGGCATGACCAATATGAGAGATCGGGGAACGCTTACCATTGCCCACAGTGATTTGAGCATCACCTGAGTATGGAGTCACAGAGTCGAGCATATTCAAGTCGGGGGTGAAGTGGTGAGTGGCACCAGAGTCAAGATACCAGGAGGGATCCAAAGTTGTGGCGGGAGTGGCTGACTGTGTTTCAGGAGATGGAAGAACAGCAGAAAAGTTACGAGGAGGATTCTGGGCTGGCTGATAGTGAAGGTTGGTTCGATGATAACACACATTAGCACTATGGCCTGGTTTAAGACAGATTTGGCATCTAGGGCGATATGGAGGTCGAGCGGAATTAACAGAGGAAGACGAAGGACGAAATATAGGAGTGGGAAGTAAAGGGGTAGTAGGTGAAGATGGACGAAAGCCACGTGGTCGTGGAGTAAAAAAGGGGGAGGACCAGGAGGAGAATAGAACTTGGGTTTAGTCTTATTACCAGAAACGTTTGTGTGGTTTGCTTGAATAGAGCTCAGTGAGGTAGGAGCATTTAAACGGTCCATGCGAGCATCGTAGTTTAAGAGTAGGCTATTGAGCTCTTCAATAGAAGGAGGATCGGAGCGGGTAGTGATGGAGGTAACAAAGGGGTTGTATTCAGCTCCTAATCCATTTAAGAAGTAAAGTAGCTGATCCTTCTCATTGACAGGTTCACCAATCGCTGCAAGTGTGTTGCAGATACTCCGAAATTTCTGAACATAGGACAAAGCGCTGAGTCCATCCTTGCGAAATGCTTGGAGACTGGTTCGAAGCTCTGCAATTCGGGCAAGAGAAGAAGCAGAATAGAGATGTTCTAGGGCTTCCCAGATTTCGAACGCTGTCGAATAGCCGACCAGATGACCCAGCATTTGTTCGTGAACGGAGGCATAGATCCAACTCATAATCAGCCGATTGTACCGCTGCCATGACAGAAACTCAGGAGCAAGAGGCTGGGAACTGGATTCACCGGCGGTGGTGGAAGAATACGGACAAGGTTCAGTAAGAATGTTTTCCAATCCATTTGCGATGACAATATTTAGAAGCTGGTTTTTCCAGATTAAGAAATTGGAGTCATCCAATTTAATAGTTAAGGGTTGATTACCAGATGGAAGATACGGAAGGGAAGAAGAGGATGAAGACGACTGTGTGACTGTAGCACTTTGTGGAGACGTCATAGAAGAAAAAAAAAAGGCAGAGAGGATCACTGCTCTGATACCATGTAAGAAAAAGAAAGTTTTCTGTAGAAAATTGTATATTGATTAATTGATTCATTATCTTACAGACGCTTTATAAATCTGAAGAAATACAGAGAGAGAAACACACGCGAAACATACACGCAGATCTCATTCAGATTTGGGATAACAGAATATTGAACCAGAGTATTAGACCAGATCCGGTTCAATGCAGCCGATGGTTGGATTATGGTTAACATTAACGAAAAATAAAGAAAAATTGATAATAATGTCTCGTTAATCCACCTGATGAAGGTGGAGTCTATTTTTCTCACATTTTATAGGCTTAGTTCGATTAAACTCACCTCGCAATTCAATGGCGGTTCATATGGGTCATCAATCCCGGTAAAACCTGCAGGATTCCAACTAAAAATTCAAACTGATAAATTATACACGTCCTCGCCATAAGCTGTATTTGCCTTAGAATTGTCAAGAACATATGAAATGGGTCATAGAACAGGAATACTGGGTAAACGACACAATCAACAACATTTCAATGCATATCTGCAAATATTTCCAAGAAATAAGGATAAGCTTTTGGAAATAAATTCCAATACTTAACCTTTTATCTTCCCAGCGCGTGCTAATCTATACAGACCCTTTGCATCTCTTTCCTCACATACCCTGAGAGGCACATCTAGGAAGACCTGAAGGCAGGACATTTCGCAGTCAGCAACAGTTGAGAAACTCTGTTATGATAATGATTATATAAAACTTCCCCAGATTGTATTTGTGTAACGAAATTTATAAAATGTACCTCAATGAAATTTCCTTCCGGCAATAACCCACGGCAGGAGTCTCTGTCACTTCTGAAAGGAGATATTAAACTAGCAATGCAAATGACACCTGCATCAGCGAAAAGCTTGGCAACCTCCCCTGAAAATGATCCGTAAAATTTTCAAACAGATTGAATTATGAAAATCTTTTCAAAAGTTGAAGTTTCCCGGGACAGAGAAAAACCCACCAATTCTTCGTACATTTTCTGCACGATCTTCGGCTTTGAAGCTAAGATCACTATTTAGGCCATGCCTGACATTGTCACCATCAAGAATGTAGGTCAGGTTTCCCCTCAAGTGTAAGCCTCGACTCAATGCACAAGCCAAGGTGCTTTTTCCTGAAATTTGAAGCCGTGTGAGAAAGAAAATAACAGAATGAAGGGTCTATCCTGGAACTCCCGTTCTTCGTCGGGAAAAAGCATTAATTAGTTTCAGGCGTTTCACATAATTGATAAGTTGCAAGATTTTTTTATTTGAAATGAATCTTAGTCAGAGCAAAAAACAAGAAATCAGATTGATCCCTGCAGTTCAAATCGGCATTTTTCAATGGAATTTTCAAACCTGAACCGCTGAGACCAGTTATCCATATGACACATCCTTTTTGTTGGAGTAACTCTTGCCTCTGAAGTTTCTCAACTGGACTTTCATGCCATACGATATTCGTAGACTTCCCAATGGTCGACAATTGGTGGAGTTTCTTACCTAATTAGAACGTTGTTTCGAATTAGAGCCCTAAAATGAACCACGAACTAGTAAACATCATAGCTAGTTATGAACTCAAATAAGATTTGAACTTCCACAGAAGCAAAAATAATTTATAGGCAAACGCAGCCGAAGATTTCCCAACTGAAGATCTTCCAAAAATTTTAAACTCAATTTGATGCTAAACTAAGGATACTCGTGATAAGGGTAGGATTTAGGTGGGTTTAGCGAGAAGGAGAAGAAGATAGACAGTTCGCTGGAAAAGAAGTAGAAAGAGAGAGAGGATTGTGTTTGCTGGAAAAGCAGTAAAGAGAGAGAGAGTCAAAGAGAGAGAGAGTAACTGGGAGAGATTTAATATTCATTTTCATACCTTCCCTCGGAAGAGTTACAGGCTTTAAAATAAACAACAGCAACAGAAAACAAGTTAACTAACTACCCATAAACAATTAACTATCCATAACCCATGATTAGCCAATGCCTAAATAATGGTGGAAGACCAAGTCTTGCACGTATCATTCCTTCCCCCTTAAGAATCCTTGTCCTCAAGGATAAAATCGAGAAAAGTTTCAAGGAACGTCGTAATTTCGAGCATGTAAAGAAATTTTAGGTATAGCTTCTGGGTTCCCTGTTTCTATGTCAGCTTCCATATTGTCACTGGGGCTTGAATGCGATGAATCTTCGAGCATGAATAATTGTGGTTTTTCACAACGATGACCTGGAATAAATTTCTCGTCACAATAATAGCAGAGCCATTTTTCTCGACGTTCGTGTGCTTCTTGGTTGGTGATTCGGTGAAATGTTGTCGCTGGAGCAGTAACTTTCGCCGTCACTTGGTGGGTTGGGGTAGGGCCAAGTAGGCCAGCCGAGGGATTAACAGGTGGCTTTGATGTTACTGAGACAGCAGGACCTGATTTCTTTTGCAGTTGGTTCCGTTCCTCAACGAGCCGAGCGACTCCGATCGTCCCGGCTAACGTTTGTGGTTGTTTAATTTTTACATCCAAGCGAATGTCATCCCGAAGCCCTGCGATGAAACAACCAACGAGGAAAGTTTCGGGTAAGCCGTCAACCTGATGAGAAAGCTTTTCAAAAGCTTCTTGATACAAGGCTACTGTAACGACCCTAATACTGTACCCTTATTTACCCTTAAATTACCGTACAATTTTTTCATTTTAAACTTAAAACCTAACTTTAAGCGGAAATTAAGTTAGAATTGAATCTATATTTTAAACCATTTAAAATAACTTAAAACAAATTAATAAAACTTTAAAACATTTGATAAGGTTATTAATATTAAATCAGAAAAAGGAACATACACCTCACATTATCATTTAACATCGAACCCTCGATATCCATACGCCTTCCGAAATACCACTCCAAAACTGTCCCGAAACGCAACTATAATAAAGTACATTTTTATGAAAATAAACTGCGTGGTTCCGTTTAAAAACTAAACAAACCCTCCTGTTTTGAAATCAAAGAAAATACCAAGCAGTTCCAGAATACATTTCAAATAACTAATTTAACAAAACGCTTTATAAAACAGTTTGCCATAACATCTGTATATAAATCTATTTTATCCACTAACTCGAATCAAACCATCTAAACATCAATCTATCAACTAAACAGAGTCATCTAAACATCAATCTATCAACTAAACAGAGTCCAAACATCCTAAAATATCTAACAGTACAATTATCCATTTCAATTCACCATCAACCCGACAATTCCCAAAACCTCTCAATACCTTTACTCACATCCCCACGGGTCAGATAAGCGTCGACTGCGCAACACACCACCAGGGCCATCCTCCGTCAACTGCATCGCTCCTCAGGTGGAGAGATCTCATCCTCACCTAGATCGAGGTCACCTACACCATACAGACACACTATGAGATAAAAATCTCAGTAAGCTCTAGTAAATGCAACTACATGCTATGCTATGCGTGTGAGTTCAGAAATCATGCAGCATTTTCTTTACTTATTCGTTAGGGATCACCGAGATCTAATCCTCCTAACTGGAGAGAGCACATCCAGCGGGCGGACTACTCTTTCCAGTTAGAAGAGGGGGGTACACGCTTACAACACGTACAGCCGTGCCTGAGCCCCACCTCGCATGACCATCGTATGAGTGTATAATAAATGTGGTACTGTGACCAGCCCGTAGTCGGCCTCCACAGTAGGTCCCGCCCCTCTCCAGGCCACATTGTGAGTACATAATAGATGTGGTACTGTGACCAGCCCGTAATCGGCCTCCACAGTAGGTCATGCCCCTCTCCAGGCCACATCGCCAAGTTAAAAACATCGTGCGGAAATTCATTTTCATGCTTTTCTTTTAAAAACACATGATGCATGAACAGTTCATAACATAATTTAAATCCTCAGCATACGTACCATCAAGACTGTAAAAGGAAACCTAACCTACAAAACAATTAAACCTAACTACCCAACCAAAGTAATATAAACTAACGCGTCATCAAAATCCTCGAAAACGACTTCGAAGCACGGTGTAGGCCAATCGGCCGGAAAGGAATCACGAGAACTTACCTGACGTCCGTTGCAAGGCTAGCTCCGTCCACGAGCGTGGTTCACCTACGCAATTGTTATCAATTTGTCGTTAATACGAACTTAAACAATAATATGTCCAAATTTAACAAAAACCTTAACTAATGAATTTCCTAAAATTTTCACCTAACTAATCGAAGTATTTAAACAACGATTAACACTCGATAGTTTAAAATCACAATTAACGAGTTTTCCTAAAAACCCGAAAATTCTTCAATTTTAACATTTCTCACAATTCACTCTAATTCCGTCCAATAACGTTCAATACGTCCTTTATATCGTTAATTACCATAAACCTATTAATTTTGGACTCTAATTTGGGTTCGGTAAAAACCGACCCGAAACTTCGAACGCGCATAACTTTTGCGTCGGTTATCGGAATCGAACGATTCCAGCGGCCACGTACTCCTCTAATAACCTATTTTAATATGCCAAAAGGAATTTAAAAACAAACGACCGGAGCTAGGTCAATTTATCAAAAACCCGAAACTGCCCTTTACCCGAAAAATCCCCATTTTTGATTTTTCATCAAATTCCATCAATTTCTTCGCCAATCAACCACATATACACTCAATTAACAATATCTAATCAAAAATCGAAGCTACACTAAGCAAAACCCGAAATCCCAAAACCTAGCCCCTCGGTTTTTCCCAAAATCCGAGCTCCTCATTGCTCGGCAATCCATGCCAGCACCGAGCTCGGCCAATTGACGTTTAAGGCAACCAAAAAGGGCCGGTGGACGGAGCTCAATCGAGCTCGCCACCGTCGGCCATGAACAAAACGAAAACAGGGAGGAAGCTCAACCTGTTTTCGGTCGGGTCTGGCGCGGAGAAGGCCGAACCGCGCTCTGGTTCAGCTCGACGGCGTCTGCACGTCGGAATGGTGGTCGGAGCCGCGTGGTCGCCGGAGAAGAGTCGTCGCTGCTCGCCCTCGTCTCTCTCGGCGTCGGGCTCGGCATCGCGAAGAACTGAATGGCATAAATTGCCATTCAGTTGTTTTAATTTAAAATAATAATAAAAATAATAATAATAATAATTCTAATATTAATTCTATGCTTAATTCTTTAATTAGTCTACCAATTCGGTTTTTCCGCAATTTCCTTATTTCTCCAAATATTCCAATTTAATATCTGGGTTCTATTAAAACTGTCTGTTCACAAATCGGACCTCGTTTACTATTTTTACTAAAATGTCCATTATATTACGAAAAGCGTATTTATTCGGAATATATCGACATTATTCCAAAAATTCCCTAAATTTCTTTAAAATTCCTATTAATTGTTAGGATCGTCATGACGCTTTCTTTTCGTAAAACGGATCTGTTTTGACATATTTACAAAAATGCCATCCAATAATATAATAATAATATTCCCAAGAATCCGTACGAGCCGGATATTACATTCTACCCTCCTTATTTAGAATTTTGTCCTCAAAATTTGCCACAGCTTATAGTTCTTGACATTAACGTCTCTTATCTTGCGGCATTTTTACTTCAGTTAATCGTCTGCACTTACGGTTCTTCTTCGTGGTTCTAAACCAAAGTCCTACTATATTCTCCAACCTTAGCCCTAACCTCATATTCTCTACTTTCTATTGGATCGTATACGTCCTTTCTCACGTACTAAGTGCAATCCAATTTCTCAAACCTCAATCAATTAATCCGACAACATATTTGTCACATTAACACTTGCGCATGTACCAACTTTCGACTTTCACTTAATCACTTGTCGATTAAATCTCTTAATAATACTAACTCCAAATTCACTCTATATCGATGTCTTTCTTCTGCTGTCCCCTTTAGATCATGACTATACCTAAACTTCCTAACGCCAGTCAAACTGAATGCCTACAATTTCGTCCGATTTCTGGGCTGTAACTCATACCTCAACGCAATCCTCTCGATCCTGTTCACAATCGGGATACACACCAATCGAATTTCTACACTAACTCCCTAATCGTAGTCCTCATTTTCAGTTCAAGCATTAAACCTTACCAATTCTCTAAGTCTTAACCAAACGATCTCTAACTGTGTACTTCACACTTAACGTCCCGAGCACGTGTTGGTCTGCATTTAGTCACCCAAAACATTATACTCTCTCTCACTTATTAATTGGTTTGTACTAAAGATTGTCTCTTTTCCTAAATCCTCGAAATATCCTCCACTTCCCGACTTATAACTCAACCTTCCCTTTAATCTAATTAGTTTTTTTTTTTTTTTTTTTCATTTATCTCTATGACACTATTCGAAGCCCAAATATCTACGTAACCGGCCATTTTATCTTACATCTCATAGTCCTTACCTCATTTGTTTACTTAAGCTTATTTACTTTAACCTTAGCCGTTCCCAAAATCATTGGCTTCAACTTCGTTATATATAGATTGACCCCCCTCCCCTTTTGATTCCTAATTTAATCTTATTCCTATCTCTTAACTTTACAATATCGATTTCATCCTTCCTCCAAAATTAGGTCCCAAGCATTCTTCTAAATTCTTTTATAACATCTCATCCCTACAACCTTTTTGTTTGCAAACTTGTTGTATGTAATTTAACACCTCCCTTCCAAAAATCATTGCCTTCCTAAGTCACCAAGTATGATTCCTTAAGAGGAACCCCTGACAATATCATTCTGGCCACAAGAAAATCATCCATCTCGCCACAATGAATCGCAACTTTTAACGCTGCACGTTTGCTTGAGAAAGCAATGTCAGCCTCGTCTAGAGCTTTCACGAGGATATGCATGAAATATTCCTTTGGAACTCCTCCGTAGCCAAGAAGAGAAACTAAGTTTCTTGAAAGATTTGTTTTCTTTGGTGGATTGCTAGTCCCAACTATCTCCAAAGAATTCTCGGTTTGAAGATGTTCAAATTTCAAATCTGACTCAACTTTAATCATTGAATCACGTATCTGAATCGTCCTAGAAGAGAGCTGAAAATTACAACTGTCCATTGACAAGAAGAGTTCCCTCGACAGCATAAACCATTGTAGAAAAGTCGGAATTGAATCAGCAAAGGCGGCGCTTCAGAGATACTTTGTTGTTTTATTTCCGCAACTCAGCAAACTTGACCATCAAACATTCTCATCTCCCAAAACCCTAGGTAAATGAGTTCTTGTTTTTGTTTAGATAGGGGCCCTTGAACCTGATAAGGCCATCAAGAGATACATAACAGTGGTAGTAATGTGTTCCTCTAGCACCCCAGTCGACGTACACTCTTCGATCTTCACGATTAATGTATTGTTGTCCTAATTCTCTCCAAACTTCTAACTCAAATTTTTCCATGGGTAGATCCTTCATCCTTCGAAATAACATCAACTTCCAATGTCATTTGGGTTGACTAACGTTCAAGGATTCATAACATCATCCAGCTTGTAATCCAAACTCCCCTTTATTTAACTTAAATTCCTAGATCCCCAAAGTTATGATTCTCTTTGCGAATTAGTAATCGCCCTTTTTGCTGAACAGTCTTCTTAGGCGATACTTATCTCTTGAGAACAGCAAAATTTGGCATCTTGGGTATTACCTTGCACATGACCTCTATTTCATAATTTTCGGAATTTATTTACTCTCCCACCCATAAGTAAATCCCCTTATTCTTTGCCTCAATATCGGTCGATACAACCACTTCTACTCGATCACTTAAATCCTATGTCCACGACTTGTATTGATCTACCACGTCTTTCTAAACTACAATTGTAATAGTCGTTCTCATATCCTCTCAACAATAACGCTAGTTAAGTTCTTGGACATGGTTTTTGTCTAAATGCATCCATCTTTTCGTGGATCTAAGGCATACAAGCTCTTGCTATATCTTCTTACCTGCTTAAGTGCACTTAGTATACCTTGATAACCTAAAGCATCTTCCGAGGCTTAATACTCTAAGGGTTCAAATTTCATCGACTATGGCTCATTTTCTATCTATTCAAATCTTATATGTCATAAGTTGTATTCCTCTAATGGTAACACAATCTATGTGTACAACTTTTCATGGTTAAGTCGGGCTAATCTTATTAAGTCAGGCTACCCTCTATTCTTATATAGTTCATTCCTTTAACTGTAGGGATAAAACTGCACCTGAAGCAACTGAGGGTTTGGGCATTATCCTTGTCTTTGTTCGGGGCAATTACCCTTGGTGTAACTTCTTTCTTTCGATTAAGAGTCTTCCTCTTCGTACCGTGATTACTGGGAGCGACAAACCCAATATTTCGAGCTGACAAGATTGCCTAATTATGTGCTGCGCTTGTAGGCTAATGTGTTGGGATTGTTGGGCAACGAAATCCTTAAGGTGATCTATCGTAACGTCTCGGTTGTCTCGATCATTCCCTCGACACACCATATCTATAAATAGCTCCTATAAAAGTTAAATGCAAACATCTCTAAGAAACTGAAATCAAATAAAACTATAAACATACTTACAGTTGATGAAGAATGTCCGCGTAGTGGCTGTGCAGTCGAGCAGTCTACAGAACCGATTTTAAAACCCGGGGGCTCTGATACCATAACTGTAACGACCCTAATACTGTACCCTTATTTACCCTTAAATTACCGTACAATTGGAAATTAAGTTAGAATTGAATCTATATTTTAAACCATTTAAAATAACTTAAAACAAATTAATAAAACTTTAAAACATTTGATAAGGTTATTAATATTAAATCAGAAAAAGGAACATACACCTCACATTATCATTTAACATCGAACCCTCGATATCCATACGCCTTCCGAAATACCACTCCAAAACCGTCCCGAAACGCAACTATAATAAAGTACATTTTTATGAAAATAAACTGCGTGGTTCCGTTTAAAAACTAAACAAACCCTCCTGTTTTGAAATCAAAGAAAATACCAAGCAGTTCCAGAATACATTTCAAATAACTAATTTAACAAAACGCTTTATAAAACAGTTTGCCATAACATCTGTATATAAATCTATTTTATCCACTAACTCGAATCAAACCATCTAAACATCAATCTATCAACTAAACAGAGTCATCTAAACATCAATCTATCAACTAAACAGAGTCCAACATCCTAAAATATCTAACAGTACAATTATCCATTTCAATTCACCATCAACCCGACAATTCCCAAAACCTCTCAATACCTTTACTCACATCCCCACGGGTCAGATAAGCGTCGACTGCGCAACACACCACCAGGGCCATCCTCCGTCAACTGCATCGCTCCTCAGGTGGAGAGATCTCATCCTCACCTAGATCGAGGTCACCTACACCATACAGACACACTATGAGATAAAAATCTCAGTAAGCTCTAGTAAATGCAACTACATGCTATGCTATGCGTGTGAGTTCAGAAATCATGCAGCATTTTCTTTACTTATTCGTTAGGGATCACCGAGATCTAATCCTCCTAACTGGAGAGAGCACATCCAGCGGGCGGACTACTCTTTCCAGTTAGAAGAGGGGGGTACACGCTTACAACACGTACAGCCGTGCCTGAGCCCCACCTCGCATGACCATCGTATGAGTGTATAATAAATGTGGTACTGTGACCAGCCCGTAGTCGGCCTCCACAGTAGGTCCCGCCCCTCTCCAGGCCACATTGTGAGTACATAATAGATGTGGTACTGTGACCAGCCCGTAATCGGCCTCCACAGTAGGTCATGCCCCTCTCCAGGCCACATCGCCAAGTTAAAAACATCGTGCGGAAATTCATTTTCATGCTTTTCTTTTAAAAACACGTGATGCATGAACAGTTCATAACATAATTTAAATCCTCAGCATACGTACCATCAAGACTGTAAAAGGAAACCTAACCTACAAAACAATTAAACCTAACTACCCAACCAAAGTAATATAAACTAACGCGTCATCAAAATCCTCGAAAACGACTTCGAAGCACGGTGTAGGCCAATCGGCCGGAAAGGAATCACGAGAACTTACCTGACGTCCGTTGCAAGGCTAGCTCCGTCCACGAGCGTGGTTCACCTACGCAATTGGTTATCAATTTGTCGTTAATACGAACTTAAACATAATATGTCCAAATTTAACAAAAACCTTAACTAATGAATTTCCTAAAATCTTCACCTAACTAATCGAAGTATTTAAACAACGATTAACGCTCGATAGTTTAAAATCACAATTAACGAGTTTTCCTAAAAACCCGAAAATTCTTCAATTTTAACATTTCTCACAATTCACTCTAATTCCGTCCAATAACGTTCAATACGTCCTTTATATCGTTAATTACCATAAACCTATTAATTTTGGACTCTAATTTGGGTTCGGTAAAAACCGACCCGAAACTTCGAACGCGCATAACTTTTGCGTCGGTTATCGGAATCGAACGATTCCAGCGGCCACGTACTCTCTAATAACCTATTTAATATGCCAAAAGGAATTTAAAAACAACGACCGGAGCTAGGTCAATTTATCAAAACCCGAAACTGCCCTTTACCCGAAAAATCCCCATTTTTGATTTTTCATCAATTCCATCAATTTCTTCGCCAATCAACCACATATACACTCAATTAACAATATCTAATCAAAAATCGAAGCTACACTAAGCAAAACCCGAAATCCCAAACCTAGCCCCTCGGTTTTTCCCAAAATCCGAGCTCCTCATTGCTCGGCAATCCATGCCAGCACCGAGCTCGGCCAATTGACGTTTAAGGCAACCAAAAAGGGCCGGTGGACGGAGCTCAATCGAGCTCGCCACCGTCGGCCATGAACAAAACGAAAACAGGGAGGAAGCTCAACCTGTTTTCGGTCGGGTCTGGCGCGGAGAAGGCCGAACCGCGCTCTGGTTCAGCTCGACGGCGTCTGCACGTCGGAATGGTGGTCGGAGCCGCGTGGTCGCCGGAGAAGAGTCGTCGCTGCTCGCCCTCGTCTCTCTCGGCGTCGGGCTCGGCATCGCGAAGAACTGAATGGCATAAATTGCCATTCAGTTGTTTTAATTAAAATAATAATAAAAATAATATAATAATTCTAATATTAATTCTATGCTTAATTCTTTAATTAGTCTACCAATTCGGTTTTTCCGCAATTTCCTTATTTCTCCAAATATTCCAATTTAATATCTGGTTTCTATTAAAACTGTCTGTTCACAAATCGGACCTCGTTTTACCTATTTTTACTAAAACGTCCATTATATTACGAAAAGCGTATTTATTCGGAATATATCGACATTATTCCAAAAATTCCCTAAATTTCTTTAAAATTCCTATTATTGTTAGGATCGCATGACGCTTTCTTTTCGTAAAACGGATAGTTTTACATATTACAAAAAATGCCATCCAATAATATAGAATAATATTCCCAAGAAGCCGTACGAGCGTATATTAACATTCTACCATCCTATTTAGAATTTTGTCCTCAAAATGTGCCAAAGCTATAGTTCTTGACAGAAGTCTCTATCTTGCGGCATTTTACTTCAGTTAATCGTCTGCATGACGGTTCTTCTTCTGTGGTTCTAACCAAAGGGAATACTATCCTCCAACCTTAGACCTAACCTCATTCTCGACTTTCATTGGTCGTATCGACTTTTCTAACGTACTAAGTGCATTCAAGTCTCAACCTCACTCATTAATCCGACAAACATAATTTGTCACATTAAAACTTGCGCATGTACCAACTTCGGACTTTCACTTAATCACTTGTCGATAAATCTCTAATAATATAACTCCAAATTCACTCTATATCGATTGGCCTTCTTATGCTGCCCCCTAGATCAGATATACTAACTCCTTAAGCCAGTCAAACTGAAATGCATACAATTTCGTCCGATTTCTGGGCTGTAATCTCCTCAACCAATCCTGCGATACTGTTCACAATCGGGATACACCACCAACGAATTTCTACACTAACTCCCTTAATAGTAGTCCTCATTTCAGTTTAAAGCATTAAACTTAAAAATTCTATCTAAGTCTGAACCCAAACGATGCCGAACTGTGTACTTCACACTTAACGTCCCGAGCACGTGGTGGTCTGCATTTAGGTCACCCAAAAACAATTATACTCTCTCTCACTTATTAATGGGTTTGTACTAAAGATTGTCTCTTGCCTTAACATCCTGAAATACCTTCCACTTCACGACTATAACTCCACCTTCCTTTAATATAATAGTTTTTTTTTTTTTGTCATTTATCTCTATGACAATAGTCGAAGCCCAAATATCTTCCGTAACCGCCATTTGATCTTCATCTCATTAGTCCTTACCTCATTTGTTTTATTAAGACTTATTTTACTTTAACCGTAGCCGTTTCCCAAAATCATTGCTTTCAACTTCGTTAATAAGTTGACCAACTCCCCTTTTGATTCCTAATTTAATCTTAGGTCCTTTCTCAACTGTACAATAGGATTTCATCCTTCCTCCAAATAGGTCCCCAAGCATTCTTCGAAATTCTTTTATAAATCCATCCATATCAACCTTTTTGTTTGCCAAAACTGGTTGTATGTAATTTAAAACCCCCTTCAAAAATTCATTGCCTTCCGAAGTCAACCAAGTATGATTCTAAGAGGAAACCCTGCAATATAATTCTGGCACAAGAAATCATCCTCTCGCCACAATGAATAGCCAAACTTTTAACGCTGACGTTTGCTTGAGAAAGCATGTCAGCCTAGTCAGACTTTCACGATGGATATGCAGAAATATGCCTTTGGTAACTCCTCCGTAGCCACGAAGGAAACTAAGTTTCTTTGAAAGAGTTGTTTTCTTGGTGGATTGCTAGTCCAACTATCCCAAAAATCTCGGTTTGAAGATGTCAAATTTCAATACGACTAAATTATCATTATCACGTTTATCGGAATCGTCCTAGAAGGAGCTGAAAATTACCACTGTTCATTGACAAGAAGAGTTCCCCGACGCATAACATTGTAGAAAAGTCGGAATTGAATCAGAAAGGCGGCGCTCAGAAGATACTGTTGTGTTATTTATTTCGCAACTCAGCAAACTTGACCATCAAACATTCTCAATATCCCCCTTCCCCCAAAACCCTAGGTAAATGAGTTCTTGTTTGTGTTTAGATAGGGGCCTGAACCTGATAAGGCCATCAAGATACATAAACAGTGTAGAATGTGTTCCTCTAGCACCCCAGTCGACCCCGTACACTCTCGATCCCTTCACGATAATGTATTGTGTCCTAATTTCCAAAACTTCTATAACTCAAATTTTTCCAGGGGTAGATCTTCAATTCCCTTCGAAAATAACATCAACTTACAATGGCATTTGGGTGGACTAACGTCAAGGATTCATAAATCATCCAGCTTGTACTCCAACTCCCCCTTTATTTAACTTAAATTCCTAGATCCCCAAAGTTATGATTACTCTTTGGAATTAGTAATCGCCTTGTGACTGAACAGTCTTCTAGGCGATACTTATCTCTGGAAACAGCAAAATTTGGCACTTGGGTATTGACCTTGCACATGACCTCTATTCATAATTTTTCGGAATGTATTACCTCCCACCCTAAGTAAATCCCCTTATTCTTGCCATCAATATCGGAGATACAACCACTTTACGCGATTCACTTAAATCCTAGGTCCACGACTTGTATTGATCTAACCACGTCCTTTTCACCTACAATGTAAATAGGTCGTTCTCATATCCTCTCAACAATACGCTAGTTAAGGTCTTGGACATGGTTTTGGTCTAAAGGATCCATCTTCTTTTCGGATCTAAGCATACAAGCTCTTGCTATATCTTAGTACTGCTTAAGTTGCACTTAGTAACCTTATAACCTAAAGCATCTCCGAGGACTAATACTCTAAGGGTTCAAATTTCATCGACTATGGACTCCTTCATCTATTCAAATTTATATGTCATTAAGTTGTATTCATAGAATGGTAACACAATCTAGTGTACAACTTTCATGGGTACGTCTTTTGGGCAATTTTGAAGCAGGATACCCTCTATTTTATATGTTATTCTTAACGGTAGGGATAAAACGCACTGAAGCAACTGAGGGTGGGCATTCCTGCTTTTCGGGGCAATTACCCTTGGTGTAACTTCTTCTTCGTTAAGGTCTTCCTCTTCGTACCGTGGATCTGGGAGCGACAACCAAATTATTTCGAGCTGACAAGATTGCCTACAATTATGTGCCGCTTGTGGGGCTATGTGTTGGGATTGTGGGCAACGACATCCTAAGGTGACTATCGTAAAAGTCTAGGTTGTCTCGATCATTCCCTCGACACACATATCTATAAATAGATCCTATAAAAAGTTTAAATGAAAAAAATCCTCTAAGAAAATGAAATCAAATAAAACTATAAACCTATTAAAGTTGATGAAGCAGGTCCGCGTTCAGTGGACGGTTGCAGTCGAGCAGTCTACAGAACGATTTTACACACCCGGGGGGCGCTGATACCATAACTGTAACGAACTAATACGTACCTTATGTACACTTAAATTACCGTAACAATTGGAAATTAAGTTAGAATTGAATCTATATTTTAAACCATTTAAATAACTTAAAACAAATAATTAAAACTTTAAAACATTTGATAAGGTTATTAATATTAAATCAGAAAAAAGGAACATACACCTCACATTATCATTAACATCGAACCTCGATATCCATACGCCTTCCGAAATACCACTCCAAAACTGTCCCGAAACGCAACTATAATAAAGTACATTTTTATGAAATAAACTGCGTGGTTCCGTTTAAAAACTAAACAAACCCTCCTGTTTTGAAATCAAAGAAAATACCAAGCAGTTCCAGAATACATTTCAAATAACTAATTTAACAAAACGCTTTATAAAACAGTTTGCCATAACATCTGTATATAAATCTATTTTATCCACTAACTCGAATCAAACCATCTAAACATCAATCTATCAACTAAACAGAGTCATCCTAAACATCAATCTATCAACTAAACAGAGTCCAAACATCCCTAAATATCTAACAGTACAATTATCCATTTCAATTCACCATCAACCCGACAATTCCCAAAACCTCTCAATACCTTTACTCACATCCACCACGGTCAGATAAGCGTCGACTGCGCAACACACCACCAGGGCCATCCTCCGTCAACTGCAGCGCTCCTCAGGTGGAGAGATCTCATCCTCACCTAGATCGAGGTCACCTACACCATACAGACACACTATGAGATAAAATCTCAGTAAGCTCTAGTAAATGCAACTACATGCTATGCTATGCGTGTGAGTTCAGAAATCATGCAGCATTTTCTTTTACTTATTCGTTAGGGATCACCGAGATCTAATCCTCCTAACTGGAGAGAGCACATCCAGCGGGCGGACTACTCTTTCCAGTTAGAAGAGGGGGGTACACGCTTACAACCCGTACAGCCGTGCCTGAGCCCCACCTCGCATGACCATCGTATGAGTGTATAATAAATGTGTTACTGTGACCAGCCCGTAGTCGGCCTCCACAGTAGGTCCCGCCCCTCTCCAGGCCACATTGTGAGTACATAATAGATGTGGTACTGTGACCAGCCCGTAATCGGCCTCCACAGTAGGTCATGCCCTCTCCAGGCCACATCGCCAAGCTTAAAAACATCGTGCGGAAATTCATTTCATGCTTTTCTTTTAAAAACACATGATGCATGAACAGTTCATAACATAATTTAAATCCTCAGCATACGTACCATCAGACTGTAAAAGGAAACCTAACCTACAAAACAATTAAACCTAACTACCCAACCAAAGTAATATAAACTAACGCGTCATCAAAATCCTCGAAACGACTTCGAAGCACGGTGTAGGCCAATCGGCCGGAAAGGAATCACGAGAACTTACCTGACGTCCGTTTGCAAGGCTAGCTCCGTCCACGAGCGTGGTTCACCTACGCAATTGTTATCAATTTGTCGTTAATACGAACTTAAACAATAATATGTCCAAATTTAACAAAAACCTTAACTAATGAATTTCCTAAAATTTTCACCTAACTAATCGAAGTATTTAAAACAACGATAACACTCGATAGTTTAAATCACAATTAACGAGTTTTCCTAAAACCCGAAAATTCTTCAATTTTAACATTCTCACAATTCACTCTAATTCCGTCCAATAACGTTCAATACGTCCTTTATATCGTTAATTACCATAAACCTATTAATTTTGGACTCTAATTTGGGTTCGGTAAAAACCGACCCGAAACTTCGAACGCGCATAACTTTTGCGTCGGTTATCGGAATCGAACGATTCCAGCGGCCACGTACTCCTCTAATAACCTATTTTAATATGCCAAAAGGAATTTAAAACAAACGACCGGAGCTCGGTCAATTTATCAAAAACCCGAAACTGCCCTTTACCCGGAAAAAATCCCATTTTTGATTTTTCATCAAATTCATCAATTTCTTCGCCAATCAACCACATATACACTCAATTAACAATATCTAATCAAAAATCGAAGCTACACTAAGCAAACCCGAAATCCCAAAACCTAGACCCTCGGTTTTTCTCCAAAATCCGAGCTCCTCATTGCTCGGCAATCCATGCCAGCACCGAGCTCGGCCAATTGACGTTTAAGGCAACCAAAAAGGGCCGGTGGACGGAGCTCAATCGAAGCTCGCCACCGTCGGCCCATGAACAAAACGAAAACAGGGAGGAAGCTCACAACTGTTTTCGGTCGGGTCTGGCGCGGAGAAGGCCGACACCGCGCTCTGGTTCAGCTCGACGGCGTCTGCACGTCGGAATGGTGGTCGGAGCCGCGTGGTCGCCGGAGAAGAGTCGTCGCTGCTCGCCCTCGTCTCTCTCGGCGTCGGGCTCGGCATCGCGAAGAACTGAATGGCATAAATTGCCATTCAGTTGTTTTAATTTAAAATAAATAATAAATAATAATAATAATAATTCTAATATTAATTCTATGCTTAATTCTCTTAATTAGTCTACCAATTCGGTTTTTTCCGCAATTTCCTTATTTCTCCAAATATTCCAATTTAATATCTGGGTTCTATTAAAACTGTCTGTTCACAAATCGGACCTGTTTTCCTATTTTTACTAACGTCCATTATATTACGGAAAAGCGTATTTATTCGGAATATATCGACATTATTCCAAAATTCCCCTAAATTTCTTTAAAATTCCTATTAATTGTTAGGATCGTCATGACGCTTTCTTTTCGTTAAAACGGATCTGTTTTGACATATTTACAAAAATGCCATCCAATAATATAATAATAATATTCCCAAGAATCCGTACGAGCCGGGATATTACATTCTACCCTCCTTATTTAGAATTTTGTCCTCAAAATTTGCCACAGCTTATAGTTTCTTGACATTAACGTCTCTTATCTTGCGGCATTTTTTACTTCAGTTAATCGTCTGCACTTACGGTTCTTCTTCGTGGTTCTAAACCAAAGTCCTACTATTATTCTCCAACCTTAGCCCTAACCTCATATTCTCTACTTTCTATTGGATCGTATACGTCCTTTCTCACGTACTAAGTGCAATCCAATTTCTCAACTCAATCAATTAATCCGACAACATATTTGTCACATTAACACTTGCGCATGTACCAACTTTCGACTTTCACTTAATCACTTGTCGATTAATCTCTTAATAATACTAACTCCAAATTCACTCTATATCGATGTCTTTCTTCTGCTGTCCACTTTAGATCATGACTATACCTAAACTTCCTAACGCCAGTCAAACTGAATGCCTACAATTTCGTCCGATTTCTGGGCTGTAACTCATACCTCAAGCAATCCTCTCGATCCTGTTCACAATCGGGATACACACAATCGAATTTCTACACTAACTCCCTAATCGTAGTCCTCATTTTCAGTTCAAGCATTAAACCTTACCAATTCTCTAAGTCTTAACCCAAACGATCTCTAACTGTGTACTTCACACTTAACGTCCCGAGCACGTGTTGGTCTGCATTTAGTCACCCAAAACATTATACTCTCTCTCTCATTATTAATTGGTTTGTACTAAAGATTGTCTCTTTTCCTAAATCCTCGAAATATCCTCCACTTCCCCGACTTATAACTCAACTTCCCTTTAATCTAATTAGTTTTTTTTTTTTTTTTTTCATTTATCTCTATGACACTATTCGAAGCCCAAATATCTACGTAACCGGCCATTTATCTTACATCTCATAGTCCTTACCTCATTTGTTTACTTAAGCTTATTTACTTTAACCTTAGCCGTTCCCAAAATCATTGGCTTCAACTTCGTTATATATAGATTGACCCCCCTCCCCTTTTGATTCCTAATTTAATCTTATTCCTAATCTCTTAACTTTACAATATCGATTTCATCCTTCCTCCAAAATTAGTCCCAAGCATTCTTCTAATTCTTTTATAAATTCTCATCCCTACAACCTTTTTTGTTTGCAAACTTGTTGTATGTAATTTAACACCTCCCTTCCAAAATCATTGCCTTCCTAAGTCACCAAGTATGATTCCTTAAGAGGAACCCCTGACAATATCATTCTGGCCACAGGAAAATCATCCATCTCGCCACAATGAATCGCAACTTTTAACGCTGCACGTTTGCTTGAGAAAGCAATGTCAGCCTCGTCTAGAGCTTTCACGAGGATATGCATGAAATATTCCTTTGGAACTCCTCCGTAGCCAAGAAGAGAAACTAAGTTTCTTGAAAGATTTGTTTTCTTTGGTGGATTGCTAGTCCCAACTATCTCCAAAGAATTCTCGGTTTGAAGATGTTCAAATTTCAAATCTGACTCAACTTTAATCATTGAATCACGTATCTGAATCGTCCTAGAAGAGAGCTGAAAATTACAATGTCCATTGACAAGAAGAGTTCCCTCGACAGCATAACCATTGTAGAAAAGTCGGAATTGAATCAGCAAAGGCGGCGCTTCAGAGATACTTTGTTGTTTTATTTCCGCAACTCAGCAAACTTGACCATCAAACATTCTCATCTCCCAAAACCCTAGGTAAATGAGTTCTTGTTTTTTGTTTAGATAGGGGCCCCTTGAACCTGATAAGGCCATCAAGAGATACATAACAGTGGTAGTAATGTGTTCCTCTAGCACCCCAGTCGACGTACACTCTTCGATCTTCACGATTAATGTATTGTTGTCCTAATTCTCTCCAAACTTCTAACTCAAATTTTTCCATGGGTAGATCCTTCATCCTTCGAAATAACATCAACTTCCAATGTCATTTGGGTTGACTAACGTTCAAGGATTCATAACATCATCCAGCTTGTAATCCAAACTCCCCTTTATTTAACTTAAATTCCTAGATCCCCAAAGTTATGATTCTCTTTGCGAATTAGTAATCGCCCTTTTTGCTGAACAGTCTTCTTAGGCGATACTTATCTCTTGAGAACAGCAAATTTGGCATCTTGGGTATTACCTTGCACATGACCTCTATTCATAATTTTTCGGAATTTATTTACTCTCCCACCCATAAGTAATCCCCTTATTCTTTGCCTCAATATCGGTCGATACAACCACTTCTACTCGATCACTTAAATCCTATGTCCACGACTTGTATTGATCTACCACGTCTTTCTAAACTACAATTGTAATAGTCGTTCTCATATCCTCTCAACATAACGCTAGTTAAGTTCTTGGACATGGTTTTTGTCTAAATGCATCCATCTTTTCGTGGATCTAAGGCATACAAGCTCTTGCTATATCTTCTTACCTGCTTAAGTGCACTTAGTATACCTTGATAACCTAAAGCATCTTCGAGGCTTAATACTCTAAGGGTTTCAAATTTCATCGACTATGGCTCATTTTCTATCTATTCAAATCTTATATGTCATAAGTTGTATTCCTCTAATGGTAACACAATCTATGTGTACAACTTTTCATGGTTAAGTCGGGCTAATCTTATTAAGTCAGGCTACCCTCTATTCTTATATAGTTCATTCCTTTAACTGTAGGGATAAAACTGCACCTGAAGCAACTGAGGGTTGGGCATTATCCTTGTCTTTGTTCGGGGCAATTACCCTTGGTGTAACTTCTTTCTTTCGATTAAGAGTCTTCCTCTTCGTACCGTGATTACTGGGAGCGACAAACCCAATATTTCGAGCTGACAAGATTGCCTAATTATGTGCTGCGCTTGTAGGCTAATGTGTTGGGATTGTTGGGCAACGAAATCCTTAAGGTGATCTATCGTAACGTCTCGGTTGTCTCGATCATTCCCTCGACACACCATATCTATAAATAGCTCCTATAAAAGTTAAATGCAAACATCTCTAAGAAACTGAAATCAAATAAAACTATAAACATACTTACAGTTGATGAAGAATGTCCGCGTAGTGGCTGTGCAGTCGAGCAGTCTACAGAACCGATTTTTAAAACCCGGGGCTCTGATACCATAACTGTAACGACCCCTAATACTGTACCATTATTTACCCTTAAATTACCGTACAATTGGAAATTAAGTTAGAATTGAATCTATATTTTAAACCATTTAAAATAACTTAAAACAAATTAATAAAACTTTAAAACATTTGATAAGGTTATTAATATTAAATCAGAAAAAGGAACATACACCTCACATTATCATTTAACATCGAACCCTCGATATCCATACGCCTTCCGAAATACCACTCCAAAACCGTCCCGAAAACGCAACTATAATAAAGTACATTTTTATGAAAATAACTGCGTGGTTCCGTTTAAAAACTAAACAAACCCTCCTGTTTTGAAATCAAAGAAAATACCAAGCAGTTCCAGAATACATTCAAATAACTAATTTAACAAAACGCTTATAAAACAGTTTGCCATAACATCTGTATATAAATCTATTTTATCCACTAACTCGAATCAAACCATCTAAACATCAATCTATCAACTAAACAGAGTCATCTAAACATCAATCTATCAACTAACAGAGTCCAACATCCTAAAATATCTAACAGTACAATTATCCATTTCAATTCACCATCAACCCGACAATTCCCAAACCTCTCAATACCTTTACTCACATCCCCACGGGTCAGATAAGCGTCGACTGCGCAACACACCACCAGGGCCATCCTCCGTCAACTGCATCGCTCCTCAGGTGGAGAGATCTCATCCTCACCTAGATCGAGGTCACCTACACCATACAGACACACTATGAGATAAAAATCTCAGTAAGCTCTAGTAAATGCAACTACATGCTATGCTATGCGTGTGAGTTCAGAAATCATGCAGCATTTTCTTTACTATTCGTTAGGGATCACGAGATCTAATCCTCCTAACTGGAGAGAGCACATCCAGCGGGCGGACTACTCTTTCCAGTTAGAAGAGGGGGGTACACGCTTACAACAGTACAGCCGTGCCTGAGCCCCACCTCGCAATGACCATAGTATGAGTGTATATATAAATGTGGTTGACCAGCCCGTAGTCGGCCTCCACAGTAGGTCCCGCCCCTCTCCAGGCCACATTGTGAGTACATAATAGATGTGGTACTGTGACCAGCCCGTAATCGGCCTCCACAGTAGGTCATGCCCCTCTCCAGGCCACATCGCCAAGTTAAAAACATCGTGCGGAAATTCATTTTCATGCTTTTCTTTTAAAAACACGTGATGCATGAACAGTTCATAACATAATTTAAATCCTCAGCATACGTACCATCAAGACTGTAAAAGGAAACCTAACCTACAAAACAATTAAACCTAACTACCCAACAAAGTAATATAAAACTAACGCGTCATCAAAATCCTCGGGAAACGACTTCGAAGCACGGTGTAGGCCAATCGGCCGGAAAGGAATCACGAGAACTTACCTGACGTCCGTTGCAAGGCTAGCTCCGTCCACGAGCGTGGTTCACCTACGCAATTGTTATCAATTTGTCGTTAATACGAACTTAAACAATAATATGTCCAAATTAACAAAAACCTTAACTAATGAATTTCCTAAAATCTTCACCTAACTAATTCGAAGTATTAAACACGATTAACGCTCGATAGTTTAAAATCACAATTAACGAGTTTTCCTAAAAACCCGAAAATTCTTCAATTTTAACATTTCTCACAATTCACTCTAATTCCGTCCAATAACGTTCAATACGTCCTTTATATCGTTAATTACCATAAACCTATTAATTTTGGACTCTAATTTGGGTTCGGTAAAAACGACCCGAAACTTCGAACGCGCATAACTTTTGCGTCGGTTATCGGAATCGAACGATTCAGCGGCCACGTACTCTCTAATAACCTATTTTAATATGCCAAAAGGAATTTAAAAACAAACGACCGGAGCTAGGTCAATTTATCAAAAACCCGAAACTGCCCTTTACCCGAAAAATCCCCATTTTTGATTTTTCATCAAATTCCATCAATTTCTTCGCCAATCAACCACATATACACTCAATTAACAATATCTAATCAAAAATCGAAGCTACACTAAGCAAAACCCGAAATCCCAAAACCTAGCCCCTCGGTTTTTCCCCAAAATCCGAGCTCCTCATTGCTCGGCAATCCATGCCAGCACCGAGCTCGGCCAATTGACGTTTAAGGCAACCAAAAAGGGCCGGTGGACGGAGCATCAATCGAGCTCGCCACCGTCGGCCATGAACAAAACGAAAACAGGGAGGAAGCTCAACCTGTTTTCGGTCGGGTCTGGCGCGGAGAAGGCCGAACCGCGCTCTGGTTCAGCTCGACGGCGTCTGCACGTCGGAATGGTGGTCGAGCCGCGTGGTCGCCGGAGAAGAGTCGTCGCTGCTCGCCCTCGTCTCTCTCGGCGTCGGGCTCGGCATCGCGAAGAACTGATGGCATAAATTGCCATCGTTGTTTTAATTTAAAATAATAATAAAAATAATAATAATATAATTCTAATATTAATTCTATGCTTAATTCTTTAATTAGTCTACCAATTCGGTTTTTCCGCAATTTCCTTATTTCTCCAAATATTCCAATTTAATATCTGGTTTCTATTAAAACTGTCTGTTCACAAATCGGACCTCGTTTTACTATTTTTACTAAAACGTCCATTATATTACGAAAAGCGTATTTATTCGGAATATATCGACATTATTCCAAAAATTCCCTAAATTTCTTTAAAATTCCTATTAATTGTTAGGATCGTCATGACGCTTTCTTTTCGTAAAACGGATCTGTTTTGACATATTTACAAAAATGCCATCCAATAATATAATAATAATATTCCCAAGAATCCGTACGAGCCGGATATTACAGCTACTGTTGTGGTTTGGCGAAGGCGCGAGAGAGCTTCCGCTGGATCTTCGTACTCTGTTGGACCAAACCGTAGAATGACAGCTTTGGTGAAGGCATTCCAAGTAAGAGGACCACGAAATTTTGTCAACCACCGATGCCATTGTAAGGCAATTCCCTCCCGATGGAAGGAGGCTAATTGGACTTGTTGAGTTGGAGGAATGCTCTGAAATTCAAAGTATTGTTCTGCCTTATAGATCCAACCAGTAGGGTCCTCACCATCGAAACCAGGGAAGGATAGCTTAAGGTGGTTATGATGCTGAGGTTCCATGTTGGAGTTCGAGCGGCCATTGATTGGTGAATGAGAAGACGATCCCGGAGCGAAGGGATTGATGTCGGTCGCAGTGCGGGAGGTGCGCATCGCTTGAAGCTCTGTTAACACCGCTTGTAAGGTAGAGTGTATTTGATCAAAGTTGGACTCATGGCGGGCTAAGATTTCATGCACTTCGTTGTGGAACTCAGCGTTCGATTTGCCTCGTGTATCCATGATCGCGGCTCTGATACCACTGATAAGGGTAGGATTTAGGTGGGTTTAGCGAGAAGGAGAAGAAGATAGACAGTTCGCTGGAAAAGAAGTAGAAAGAGAGAGAGATGATTGTGTTCGCTGGAAAAGCAGTAAAGAGAGAGAGAGTCAAAGAGAGAGAGTAACTGGGAGAGATTTAATATTCATTTTCATACCTCCCCTCGGTAGAGTTACAGGCTTTAAAATAAACAACAGCAACAGAAAAGAAAACAAGTTAACTAACTACCCATAACCCATGATTAGCCGACAACTAAATAATGGTGGAAGACCAAGTCTTGCACGTATCAACTCGCATCGTAAAACGTACCTGAAAACGAGGAGCAATCGTTCGCCAACACCTTAATCGGCCGTAAAAAGGTCGCCCGCCGATCAGGACGACAAAGGCCTACGCCTCTACTCGTCCAATCCAACCCAACCACATTGCTCACAGAAAAACTCACAGACCCACCTTACTCGCATCCTCCTCCGACGCCGACAATCGAACTCCGGAATCAAAACAGCCGCGAGAAACCAGAAGTCTTCCAGATGCTTGAAAAGCGGCCATGAAGGAAAGAAGATCCCCCAAGATCAAGCGCAATCAAAGGAACTTAAAATGGAAAATAATGTTCAAAACTAAGCGAGACAAAGCCAGGGGGCAGGGGAAGACTGAAGTAGAAAAGGGCGGAACATCGGCGTCGTAGCTGTTTCGGCTGCGTTATAATCGGAAAGGAACAGAAATCACAAGATAATTATGCAGCGATTATAGCCATTTAAGAAGCTACAAGAAAAGGGCGAATTTAACCATCTTCAGCTGTAGAGGAGAGAAGGGGGGAGGAGGAGAGAGAAATTGGAGGGAAGGTCAGCTCTGAGTTGGATCTGCACGTTGGAATCGTGAAAAAAAAAAAGAAAAAGAATTTTATAGAAATGCGGAAACGAAGATCCTGACAACTGACCACCAAATTGAAAATATTATCCTTTTATATTAAAATGTTTTCTAACTTTCCAATTGGAAAAGAAGATCCCCCAAGATCTCCAATCAGGTCTTTTTAATTCGACAGT
>CM039504.1:15977228-16029968 GCA_022432975.1 Begonia masoniana
GAAGATTCATGTGCCTGTCAAATGTGTTTAAAGCTATGTATTGTCTTGCGTAGCTACGCCTGAAGTTGATCCCCAATTAGGACAAGTGCGAGTATTATACTCCTGCTGCTGATATTACGGACTCCGTAGGGTGGAATTCATCTTACTAATCTCGAGTGCATTGAGGCTCAGCATTACGGCATCTCGAACTCTTGTAGTCTCGGCCTACCCAGGTGGCGCTTCTTTGGGCAGGAGGATTTCGTTCAACCCTTCTACGTGTGGCCACATTAGTGACCGATAATGAGACGTATAATGTGCGTACATCTGCAGGTATTTTGCCTTGTGATTAGATGTATGCACGTAATTTTTCGGGACTACTCTCATCCAGTACATGCAATGACTGGAATGGACACAAGGGATTCCTGTAAGCTTCCACCTGGTACAGTTGCACACACACAAATTTTTGTCGACAATGATTGTTTTCCTTACCGTTATTGACATGAAAATCGATTGCAGCTCCTGCAAACATTGCACTTCAATTTCACATGCACTCGGTAGCTTATCAAGTTTTTTCTTATATGAGGACACAAGATGGTGGGTTAATTGGAACCACCTTATCAACTTTCTTCACGATTAAGTCATCAAGCGCTTTCGATCATTCGAACATGGTCAAGAGGGTTTGTCTTGGACCGCAAAAAAAGTGAATTGAATGACTCACAAAAATTGTTTATCCTAGATCGCACTGGGATTCGAGAGAAGAATAACAACCTAATATTTTGGCTCTTCTGCTCAAAGCTTATGCGGGCCTCTGTGTGACGACCCCCGACTCATCACACTTAGCACCCCCGTAGCTCATCATTTGGTATCAGAGCGTAAGTGGTCTTGTTTGCACAATCGGTTTCTGTTTTTTCAGTCCCCTGTTCTGTTGTTTTCTGTTCCATGAGTGTTTTTTTCTTTCTGTTGTCTTTCGTCCAATGTTGTCTTGTTTTAATTGTTGCATGTTCATCTGAGTTTCCTCCGCCAGCATGCATTAGCTTTCATCATCTGTTTACATGTTCTGCATTTCAAAAAAAAAAAAAAACAAAAAAACAAAAAACAAAATTTTCTTTCAGCTCAACATGTTTTCTTTTCTTTGTGTTTTGTTTTCCTAGTTTTTGTCTCTGAGAGTCTGCTGAGTGTTGTTCTGTTTAGTTGCTGCTTTCTGTTTTTTGTAGTATGAAGTGTCATTGTTCATTTTGTTTTCAAGTTGTGTTTGAGTCAGCATGCTTAGCTTAGGATTTGTTTCTGTTTTTAAAACCGTGAGGGTCAACTGATGTGTGTTTAAATTTTCTGATTGTTCTCTGTTTTTGTTTTTGGTCTGTTTTGTTTCCTTCCTGTTTGTGTCAAGCATGTTTGTCCTGATGTGTTGGATTTTAGTTGTGTTTTAGGATAGATGTTCCTCTGTTTTCCAACAGTTAAGCATGAAATCTGCTTGGATAAATTGAACGTATGATCAAGAAAGTGGCAGCAAGAATTGTTCATGTTGCTAGCTGATTTGCTGTTCTTTTTGCTGCTATATTTCTCTACTTGATTTTCGCTTTGTTCCTGCTGCACGTGAATCTGCTAATTGTGAATTGTGTCTGAAATTTTGTGTTAAAATAGGCAGCATGGCTAGCTAAATTTTCAAACCAATTTGCTTTTAAATTACACTTTTTTTTTCTAGTTTTCTGCATCTACTCATAACCCGATAGAAATTCTATTTCAAACCTTGATTACTTGCTGATTTTCTATGGTACTAAGACCTGCTTGGATCCTGTTTAAAATTGCCTATAACTCTAATTTAGCCTACTGAATTTTGTGGCTGAAATCCAATACAATTGCTTGCTGTTTTAATGGTTATTAATCAACATTTTCCGGATTCTTTGTTGAATTTTCTGTTGTGTTTGCATACTCATTTAGCCAGCATGCTTATGATCTTTTAAAGCTTGAACCTGAGAGTTTATTATCTTGAATCATGCATATATCTTGCTGTCATGTTTTAGTGTGTTGTTATTCTATTTAGCAGCATGTGTTTAGGGTTAAATGCAAGCGAATAGCTGCTGTTTTAGAGTCTTTCTTTTGTTGTTTTTGAGACATGTTCTGGGAATCATTTGCATCTAGTTTTCACCTAATTGATGGCCCAGTTTGCTATGATTTTTGGTGATGGTTTTTTGTGTTGAATTGGAGTCAGCATGTTGTTAGTTGTGTTGCTGTTTTTTTATGTTAATTTGCTATTCAATTTGCTAAGCGGTTTAGCATTTGAACCCTACTTTATTGTTTAGTTCTAGGTTGTTGTTTTGCATATTTTAGAACCTGTTTGTGTACCCACCTCCCAAGGCAAGAGGCCTCCTTAATTGGCAATTTTGGAGTTGTTATTTCTTTGCTTAACAGGTACTTTTCTGTCCCCTTTTAGTTTAAGTCTGTTGGAAGACTCTTCGGAATTGTTGATGGAGAGTAAATTCCGTTTAGTGTTTATTTTCTGCTGGGAGACTCTTCGGAACTATTGACCGAAAGCACTTGCGTTTTATGTTTGGCTGTGTGTGAACTTGTTTCTTTGGATTGCATTGCTATGGCAATTAGCTGATATGATTTTTCCATCTTAACCTCATGTTACTGGATAGCTAGCATGAATTAACCATGTCCCGTATGTAACGACCACAGCCCGGCCCACAGCCCTCAGGCCCAGAAGACCGAGCCCAGAAGTCGTGCATCACTGCCACGTGGGGTCCCTCAGGCGGTACTACGTGTACTCACGATCTTCCCACCCCCTGCAGTGGGTGAGTAGCTCAGTGGTACTCCTCATTCGTAGCCTGGGTGCTTGTCCCTGAGGGCCTGGGTTCGAGTGGGGAGGAAGGCAAAAACCCACTGCAGGGGGTGGGAAGATCGTGAGTACACGTGGTACCGCCTGAGGGACCCCACGTGGCAGTGATGCACGACTTCTGGGCTCGGTCTTCTGGGCCTGAGGGCTATGGGCCGGGCTGTGGTCGTTACACCGTATCAGTTTAAATTTTCAGAATGTTTTCTTGAAAAACATGTTCTAATTGTTATGATTTTTGTTTTCTTGTGTAGCTAGCATGAATTGTTTGAATTGCTGTTCATTTGGATTCCATTACTGTGATATTATCCGATATGCTTTTTCCATCTTAACCTCATGTTTCTGATTTGCTAACATGAATTAACCATGACTTGTATTAGTTTAAATTTCAGAATGTTATTCTTGAAAAACATGTTCTATTTTTCTTGTTTTGTTTAGGTAAATTGTTTATGAATGTTTGTTTATGTTTTAGAACCATGTTTAGTTGTTTAGGTTTTGTTGGCAAAATTCTTTTACATAGAGAATGAATTACAAAATGAGTGCTAAAATTGAATTCTCATGTTAGTTTACATTTTGCTGAAATTATTGTGTTGTCTTGGTGTTTTCCAAGTGTGTTTTGGTTTGTGTTTTTGTTTTATTTAATCTTTTAGATGTCTCATGTTTAGGATAGTTTATTTTGCTAATTTGGTGTCTAAATTGGAATTGTTTTGTTTAGACCTTTCTAGAATGTTTAGATTAAAATTCTGATTTAGAATTTTTTGGTTTTTCTAGTTTTTGTTCCTACTTTGGACTTGCATAGTTCTTTGCTCACTATGAATTTTGATTTGAAATTTTTGCAGCATGTTAATCATATTGTGGACTAACCTCTGTTTAAATTTCAGATTATTCGGATGTTGATTGTGCTATTCTCTGTTTAGGAACTTCTAGGTGATTTAGAAAATTCTGTTTCGAAAATTTTAGAATTTTGATGTGCTTTACACTTGCATAATTCTCTGTTCATAATGAATTTGGGTTTGAAATTTTCACAGCATATTATATATATTGTTAACTATCATTTGTTAAAATTTCAGGTTATTTGGAGTTGAATTGTGCTAGTTTCGGTTTATGATACTTTAGGTTGTTAAGAAATTTTTTCTGGTTTTTGAGTTTAAATTTCCTGAACTTTGAGCTTGCATAACTTTCTGCTCATGTTGAATCTGAATTTGAAAATTTGACAGCATATTAATCATCTTGTTTGCTAATCCCTGTTAAATGTTTAGGAATATTGGAGTAGATTTGTGTTAGCTTTTCTGTTTAGGAAATTCTGTTGATTTTATGTGTTATGTGCACTGTTTTGAGTTTTCAATTTCTGTTTATGTATTAAAAGCATCTAAAATGTTATGCAAATGTTTTACCATGCTTATTTGTGTTTTAAACTTGTTTAGGATTTTATTTGATGCCTTGAATTGAAATTAAAGTGAAAGCATAAAACTATAACATGTTTAAATTGGATTGTAAAATTCTGTTTCCATCCATGTTTAAGTTTTTGTTTGATGATTGATGCATCTCTTGTGTCTATGCTTTGTATAGTGTCAAGTCTTTTAGTCCTTGATGTTAAGTTAAATTTAGAATAAAAAGCATGAATTAAATTGCATGTTAAATAGAGCTTGGCAAATTCTATTTCACCATATTTTTATAAATTCTGTTTTGAACTCTTGTTTGATTGCATCAAGTTGAGTGCCTTTTGTTTAGGACTATGTTAACTTGAGGTCCGACCTTTAACAAGAGCATGTCATATACTAACTTGTTAGTCACTTAGGATTCACTTGTACCGTCGAGTGATCTGTTTTTGTGGCCAAGAGCTTTTCCTCTGTGGGCCATTTGTATCGTCCGAGGTTTACCGCTGGCCATTGGGCCCGACAGATCGCTGTGCGAGGTAGTCACCTATAAAGGGTGTGGGATAGTGTGACAATTTTCACAAAAGTTCTAGAGGGTTGCCTAGACTCAATAGCTTATCATTGATATTAGTCATAAGTTTATTTTCTTTGATTAACTTGCTTGATTCGTTGTGCTGTTTGATTAAATGTTTATGACTTTTAGATTGAGTCTTGTGACTTAGTTGTGTGCTAATTGTGGATTAAATCTTTGGTTAGTAGCATGAGGTATGCATGACTAATCTTTGATATAATTAGTGATTGGTACCCAACTAAACCACTTTGTTTGTCTTTGTTTAGGACTTAAATTTAGAGTCTCACTTTAGAGTCTAGTGCTTGGTCAATTAATTTAATTGTTGTTGGCCAAGGTAAAATTTAAATCACAATATATGCATATTGTTTTATCTTTTGAGAATTGTTTAGCTTCCTACTCCAATTTTGAGCATTGGCTATGGTTGAACCATGGAGTTGGAAAGGTATTTCGGCAACAAGGTATGTTCCAATGCCTCCTATTGATTATTTTGGATTGATTGAATATTTGGTTCATTGGATGATTTGAATTGCTTGTGGAAAACTCCCTTTGATAGTTTTTCTTATTATTTAGAATATCTTGATTACATGTTTTGCCTATGCTTATCATGATGGCTAGAACTAGGAAGAAAGAGTTTTTGTTGCAAAATGTTGCATATTTTTAATTGTTGGATCCTAACTTAAAATTTTAGTGGGAAAATTTATTTATTTGAGTTTTGAATTTAGACTTAACTTATGCTAAGCTTGATTTTTAAACTCTTATTCTTTTAATGGATTTTAAATTGGGTGAACCAAGTGTTGTTTTTAAAATGGTAATTTTCATACTTGGTGTTCACTATTGAATTGATAGCTTAGCTAGAAAATGAAATTGTTCAATTATGCTTGCATGAATTTTATGTCATTATCATGTATGCTTGTCTCTAAAATGTGGAAATGAACAATTAAACTTGAAATTTTTGAGACCAATGTGGATGGTAAAAAGATTTTTCAACTTTAGGATAATTATGTTTTTGTTCCTACTATGGATTGTGCTTAATCATTTTTAGTAGAATTTTTATCCTAAGTGCTGTAGCATCTTCCATGATATTCACCATTGGATTTGAGGTCAAATCCTCAAGAACCAGAAGTGTAACACTCGGCATTTTGCCATGTAATAGTTTTCCCCGATCATTTAATCGGGATTAATATTATATTAATACAAAAGAGTGTTTTAGTGGAACTGTTGGAATAGTTGTGGAGAACTAAACTAATGTGTAACTAAACAAAACATTAAGTTTAAAATGCATGGAAGGGAAATTTGGAGAGAAATTAAGGTTGGTGGGAGTGAGCCAATGGTTGAATGACATCTGTCGACTTGATGAAGAAGCTAAGTCTTCCTCCTACGTGAAACCCTCACTTCTCATCTGTTTCTTCCCACTGCTCTTTGTTTTCTCTTCCTGGCGATTTTGACAAAGCACCAACACTTTGTTTCCTCGTTTTTCTTCTGTTTCCTTCAACCAAGTTAATTATCTACGGAAGTTATTGATTTTAGACAAGTTTAATGCGAGTTTTCACTGGGGTTTAGGGTTATTAATTCCATGAAAACTCACTGTTTTGGATGAAAATACGTTAGTGTGTTTTCCTAAAGAGTTGAAATGAGCTTGCTGCATATTCTACAAATTATTTGTTAGCATTTGCAGCTTGTTTAATTTCTCTACATTTCAGCAACAGATCCGAGCGTTCCAGGGACATTCGAGCATTCTACACTGCAGCAAACAGGTAAGTTCATAACCGTAGGTTGGCCCTTAAGGCCCTACATCACGGAGGTACTAGGTTTCCTGTTCTATCGGGTTGTTTTGGGTAGAAAGGTTATAGTCTATGTTCTGAAATGTCTGGCTTCGATTTACTTTCTGTTGTCTTATTTCTGCTGTCTGCCTGTTTAAGTTCAAGCACCGTTCATGCATACACGTTTTCTCTGAAAGACATGCAAATGTTTTCTGTACACTGTTTGAAACTAAACAAGATAAAATCTGACTGAAATATACCAGGTTAAGTGCAAGACGGGGACTGGCCCCAGAACTGTTTACTGTACTGTATCCCTGAATGTGCCTGATAGTGCACCCTCCCCCTCCCCCACTGTTTGCCAGTTCCCCTATAAGCTCCACTTAATTCTACTGCCACTGTAACTTAATGCTCTGTACTGTCACCGTATTTCTAAAAAAAACTGCATGCATCGCATTTTGCATCACTGCATTCTGATTATGTCCTTACTATGTTTTAGACTCATAGGTGAACTCTCTGATGTAGGTACTGAACCCGAAAATGAGGACTTTGTGCCTCAGTCTGATGATTAGTTGCTGGTGGATCGAGCTCATGGGGGTTTGGTTGCTGCAGCCAGACATGATTTCTGTTAAGAGGTTTCTGTAAAGTTTTTCTGAAATCTTGATTTTTGTGTTAAAAACTCTATAGAAAACTCATCTTTTGGTAAATTCTGTAATTATATGTTAAGTCCTGTACTGTCCCTCAGATTTTGAAACAATGTACAAGTTCTGATGTTTCAGTTTTAGAAACCACTGTATTTGACAGTTAAGTTTATATTCTAAAGTATTCTAAAATTTGTTTGGAATGTTTCTACTAATTCATGCATGGATGAATTCTGGTTTTGGAACTATCCATGTAATTTATTTCCTTGAATCTGTCGATTTTAAAGTATGTCTTATCGATCCTCAGATTTTGAAATACTGTATAGTTTCTGAGTCAAAGCTTTAAAACTGCTGTATTTGACAGTTGAACTCATACTCTGAATGTTCTGAAATGTTTTAGAATACTCTTCTGTTTTAAGAATTGCATGGATGATCTCGAATTTTAGAGTTAT
Organism: Begonia masoniana; assembly: GCA_022432975.1. Classification (NCBI taxonomy): domain Eukaryota; kingdom Viridiplantae; phylum Streptophyta; class Magnoliopsida; order Cucurbitales; family Begoniaceae; genus Begonia; species Begonia masoniana. The sequence continues at coordinate 15,984,838 of CM039504.1, forward strand.
CCATGTAGTCTGATTTTCCTAAATCTGTCAGTTGAAATCTGTCATCTGCAAAGTGTGTTTCGAAAACTTTGTTTTTGAATCGGGTTTTGAAGGTTTTCCCTCTTTTGTGAGATTTTCTGTTGGTATGTCTTCCTGTCAAAAGTTGCTAAATTCCTGCCCCTTTTAAACTGTATCTTCCGGTCATGTTCATTGCTGTTTTTTTTTTAAACTATATCCACCGGTGATCACTGTGCATCTTTTGTCGTATCTGAGTCCACCGCCAGCTTAAGTCTTCCCCCCAGTTCTGTCTGTATCTTCCGGTTGACGTCACCCATCCTCCGGCTGACGTCATCTATTTTGTCTTATTCGACATCTTTCGCCCAGTCTATTTACAGTTTTTGCCTACATCCACCGGTGACGTCATCATCTCACCCGGCTTCGTCTGTTGTTATTACCTCTTCTGATGACGTCATTACCTCTTCCGATGATGTCATCCACTGATTACTCCTCCGATTCAGTTTAAAACTGCATCTTCCGGCTGACGTCACCACCTCTTCCGAGCGGTTTTACTCAGCCTCTTCCGCTGAACCCTGTTCATTTTTGTCGTATCTGAATTCACCGCTTCACCGCTGCTCCTTTAAACTAAGTCTTCCGTCAGTTATTCGCCCCAGCTCTTCTGCCCATTTTCCTGTTTTATTCTGCTGACTTATTGTCATCGTCTGTCTCTGTTTTCTGTTCTTCCCAGCCCCTTCTGTTATTTACTTATGAAACCTCAACTCTGAATTAGTTTCCGCTTCTCTTTATCTGAGATTCTGTATTCTGAATTCTTTCTGCCATGCATCCTGCAATCTGATTTCAATAGGTTTCTGCCTTCTGTTCCTGTTTTCATGTTTTCCAGCCTTCAGTTCCCGTAAGGGTTTTCTTCTTGTGTGTGATGTTTTAAATGTCAAAAAAAAATAGTCACCGTTTTTCGTCCACTATTCCGGAGTGATGGCTCCGATCTCGGACCCCGATCGGGTTCCGGTCTCGGGCCGTCACAGTTGTGGTATCAGAGAGACAAGGTTTTAAAACCGATTCTGTGAAATGTCTGACTGCGCGACCCGCCACGTGATATCGCTCCACCAACTGTAAGTGTCTAATGTTCTGTAAAAAGTTTCTGTTTATTAAAATTTAGTTATTTCATTGATAGGATTATTTAGAAATGGTGAGAGGACATCAAGAAGAGTCAAGCGAAAGCTCTCGAGCCATTGACCGACTAACCGAACTGGTGGGTGCACAGTCACGCATGGTTGAACGCATGATGGCCAGAGAAGACGATAGAAACAATAATCACGGGAATAACAATCGTGATAATGCGCCGCGAGACAACAGTAGAGACAGATTCTGGCGACTCCAGCCGCCTTCATTTGATGGACTGTGTACAAACCCGACCTGTGCTGAAACCTAGATTCGAACAGTGGAGAAAATGTTTGGATATACAGAAGTAGAAGACAACAAGAAAGTTATTTGCGCCACGTTCTATCTCACCGAAAGTGCGGGATTTTGGTGGGACACAGTGCAGTCAACTACAGTGGCATTAAGCTAGGAAGGATTCACAAAGATCTTCTACGAGAAGTACTTTGACCGGGGAGTGAGGAAGGAAAAGTTGCTTGAATTCTCTCGGCTGCGACAATATGGGTCAGTGGCTGAATATGTTCAGAAATTCGAGTCACTGTCCCGATATGCAACACATATGGTGGCCACCGATGAGAACAAGGTGCACCAATGCATTCAAGGGTTAAAGATGGACCTTCTACGAGGGATCACAATCGGAGGATTCGATGAGGCACCGTATGTGAAGGTGGTGGCCAAGGCTTATCAGTTGGAGGCCTTAGAGATAAAGTCCTAGAGACAAAGAGATTCACCAAGAGGGATTATTCGAAATGTTCCTCAGCAACAACAGCAACAACCAAGGGGTCAAAACCTGCAACCTCAACAGCAACAAAACAGGGGCATTAAGAGGCCCAATGAGACCATCACTTACCCAGACAAAGGAAAGAGACCGATGGGAACTCCTCAGCCCACTATATGTCCACGGTGCCAGAGAAGCCACCAGGGCGAATGCAGGCTTGTTACTGGCGCTTGTTTCCGATGTGGCAACGGAGGCCATCATGTCCGTGATTGACCGATACCCGACACGAGACAAAATCAAGCCGTGCCAAGAGTCTATGCAATGATGGAGGACGTCGATGATGCTGATCTGTACACAGCAATTACAGGTACAATTTTGGTGTGTAACATACCTACATATACTTTGTTAGACACGGGGGCCACTCATTCAATTGTGGCCATGGACTTTGCGGGTAGAAAGAACTTGTGCCTTGCACCGTCCGATCAGCCCTACAGTGTCATGCTACCGTCCGGAGAGTTTATGCACTCCAAGCAGGCAGTGCAGGGTGATATAGTGTCAGTTGGAGACCAGAAATTGTATGCCAATCTTATCGTCATCGGTATGAAAGGATACGAAGTGATTCTAGGGATGGACTGGCTATTTAGACATCATGCCACCATCGACTGTAGGTCCGGGCTCGTGACTTTTAAGCGCCCGAACGAAGTAGAGTTCTCTTATCAGGCAGTACCGAAGAAACATAGTATACCTGTTATATCCTCCTTGAAAGCTCAACAGCTGATGAGGTCAGGATGTGTCGGATTTCTTGCCCACGTAGTAGATGTTCGGAGGCAAGGTGAGGTCGAACTTCAAAATATTCCGGTGGTTCGAGACTTCCCTGAGATTTTCTTAGATGACCTACTGGGATTGCCACCGGATCGTGAGATAGAGTTTGAGATCGATGTGTATCCAGGTGCGGAACCAGTATCGAATAATCCGTACCGCATGGCACCAATTGAGCTGAAGGAATTGAAGGCTCAGCTGAAAGAGTTGGTGGACAAGGGTTTTGTGCGCCCCAGTTTCTCTCCATGGGGTGCTCCCGTCTTATTTGTCAAGAAGAAGGATGGGTCCCTGCGGATGTGTATTGACTACCGTGAGCTGAACAAGTTAACGATCAAGAATAAGTACCCGTTGCCGAGAATCAAAGATTTATTTGTCCAACTACAAGGGGCTCGGGTATTTTCTAAGATTGACTTGCGCTCCGGTTATTACCAGTTGAAGGTCAGAGCTGATGATATTCCAAAGATCGCATTCAGGACTCGATACGGGCATTACGAGTTCTTGGTGATGTCGTTCGGGTTAACTAATGCCCCGGCAGCATTTATGGACTTGATGAACAGAATATTCCAGGACTATCTGGATAAATTTGTGATCGTATTTATCGACGACATCCTAGTGTATTCTAGAAGTGAAGCCAAACATGAGGGTCACTTGGCTATTGTACTGTCAATCCTAAAACAACATCAATTGTATGCCAAGCTATCAAAGTGTGAATTCTGGTTGAATAGGATTAATTTCCTAGGCCACGTGGTGTCGGCAGAAGAAGTGTCTGTGGATCCAGCCAAGATTCTGGCAGTGAAAGAATGGCCAAGGCAGAGGAATGCCAATGAGGTACGGAGCTTTATCGGGTTAGCTGGTTATTACAGAAAGTTTATCAAAGGATTTTCGGTGATAGCGAAACCTATGACCAGCTTAACGAGGAAGGAAATCAAGTTCAAGTGGTCTGAAGCATGTGAGGTGAGCTTTCAGACACTTAAGCAGAAATTAACCACTGTTCCTCTGTTAGTATTGCCAGTTGAAGACGGTAAATTCAGCGTATACTGTTATGCGTCAAAGATTGGCTTGGGATGTGTACTAATACAAGAGGGGAAAGTGGTAGCATACGCATCCCGACAATTGAAGAGCCATGAAGAAAACTACCCTACTCACGACCTTGAGTTAGCGGCAGTTGTATTTGCGCTGAAAGTATGGAGACACCATTTGTACGGACAATCCTGTGAGGTGTTCTCTGATCACAAGAGCCTGAAGTACATCTTTACCCAGAAAGAGCTAAACATGAGAAAAAGGCGGTGGTTAGAATTTGTAAAAGACTACGATGTTGAGATCAAATACCATCCTGGTAAAGCTAATGTGGTAGCTGATGCACTGAGCAGGATGTCAGCTACTGTGCAACCAGCTATGTCGGCCGTATCAATGCCTTTGAGGACGGAGATAAAGAAGTTCGATATGGAGATAGTTTCTGAGCTATCGGCCATACTAGCAGACTTAACGCTACGGCCCTTCGTCCTGGACCGGATTAAGGAAGCCCAGAAGACCAATTCAAAAGAGATGGCTGATATGGTTAGCAAGGTACCAATGGCCTCTTCCGAGTTCAGCTATTCGGGAGATGGTATCCTGAAGTTCAGAGATAGATGGTATGTTCCGAAGGATGAAGAGTTACGGAAGCACATCTTGTCGGAAGCCCACTCATCTTATTTCTCTGTACATCCCGGTAGCACGAAGATGTATCAAGACTTGAAACTTCACTTCTGGTGGCCGAATATGAAGAATGAAGTAGCCAAGTATGTGGAGTCTTGTATGATATGTCAACAGGTCAAAGCTGAACATCAACGACCAAGTGGAACGTTTCAACCTCTCCCGATTCCCAAATGGAAGTGGGAGAACATCACAATGGACTTTGTTGTTGGCCTTCCAAGAACAGCTAAAGGCCACAATAGCATATGGGTCATAGTGGACAGATTGACGAAGTCAGCCCATTTTCTACCTGTGAAGACGACATTCTCCATAGATCAGTATGCTGAGCTATATATTAGTGAGATTGTCAAGCTGCATGGTATTCCGGTGTCAATTGTTTCAAACCGGGATCCTAGATTCACTTCCAGGTTTTGGAAAAGTTTGCAGAGCTCCTTGGGCACTAGATTAGACTTCAGCACGGCATTTCATCCACAGACTGACGGACAATCTGAAAGAACAATCCAAATACTGGAAGATATGCTAAGGTCGTGCGTACTGGAATTTCATGCTCCTTGGAGTAGATACTTGCCACTCGTGGAGTTTGTATACAACAATAGCTATCAGGCTACAATCGGTATGGCTCCATATGAAGCCCTTTACGGCAGAAAGTGTAGATCCCTGTTGTGTTGGGATGAGGTCGGAGAAACCAAGCTTATCGGCCCTAAGATATTACAGCAGATGTCCAAGGTGATAGCTGCTATCAAACAACGGTTAAAAATTGCTCAGGGTCGGCAGAAGAGTTATGCGGACAATAGAAGAAGGGACTTAGAGTTTGCCGAAGGCGATGAAGTATTCCTGAAGGTGTCGCCTTTTAAGGGCGTAATGAGATTCGGTAAGAAAGGAAAGCTCAGCCCACGGTTCATTGGCCCTTTTCCCATCCTAAAGCGTGTGGGAAACATGGCTTATAAACTACAGTTGCCAGCATCGATGGATGGGGTCCACAATGTCTTCCATGTTTCGATGCTGAGAAAATGTGTACGAGATCCAACTCAGATCATGAAACAGGTGGACTTTGATATCATGCCGACACTGACGTATGAAAAAAGGCCCATACAGATATTGGATATGTCACTCAAAGTATTGCGAAACAAGGTGGTTCCACTGGTAAAAGTGCTATGGCGCAACCACAATGTGGAGGAAGCCACATGGGAAAGACAAGCGGATGTCAGGGCCCAGTATCCGGAGCTATTCGCTTAGGCAAATTTTGGGGACAAAATTTCTGTTAAGGTGGGTGGAATGTAACACCCGGCATTTTGCCATGTAATAGTTTTCCCGGATCATTTAATCGGGATTAATATTATATTAATACAAAGGAGTGTTTTAGTGGAACTGTTGGAATAGTTGTGGAGAACTAAACTAATGTGTAACTAAACAAAACATTAAGTTTAAAATGCATGGAAGGGCAATTTGGGGAGAAATTAAGGTTGGTGGGAGTGAGCCAATGGTTGAATGACATCTGGCAACTTGATGAAGAAGCTAAGTCTTCCTCCTACGTGAAACCCTCACTTCTCATCTGTTTCTTCCCACTGCTCTTTGTTTTCTCTTCCTGGTGATTTTGACAAAGCACCAACATTTTGTTTCCTCGTTTTTCTTCTGTTTCCTTCAACCAAGGTAATCATCAACGGAAGTTATTGATTTTGGACAAGTTTAATACGATTTTTCACTGGGGTTTAGGGTTATTAATTCCGTGAAAACTCACTGTTTTGGATGAAAATACGTTAGTGTGTTTTCCTAAAGAGTTGAAATGAGCTTGCTGCATATTCTACAAGTTATTTGTTAGCATTTGCAGCTTGTTTAATTTCTCTACATTTCAGCAACAGATCCGAGCGTTCCAGGGACATTCGAGCATTCTACACTGCAGCAAACCGGTAAGTTCATAACCGTAGATTGGCCCTTAAGGCCCTACATCACGGAGGTACTAGGTTTCCTGTTATGTCGGGTTGTTTTGGGTAGAAAGGTTATAGTCTATGTTCTGAAATGTCTGGCTTCGATTTACTTTATGTTGTCTTATTTCTGCTGTCTGCCTGTTTAAGTTCAAGCACCGTTCATGCATACACGTTTTCTCTGAAAGACATGCAAATGTTTTCTGTACACTGTTTGAAACTAAACAAGATAAAATCCGACTGAAATGTACCAGGTTAAGTGCGAGACGGGGACTGGCCCCAGAACTGTTTACTGTTTACCGTTTACTGTACTGTATCCCTGAATGTGCCTGACAGTGCACCCTCCCCCTCCCCCACTGTTTGCCAGTTCCCCTATAAGCTCCACTTAATTCTACTGCCACTGTAACTTAATGCTCTGTACTGTCACCGTATTTCTAAAAAAAACTGCATGCATCGCATTTTGCATCACTGCATTATGATTATGTCCTTACTGAGTTTTAGACTTATAGGTGAACTCTCTGATGTAGGTACTGAACCTGAAAATAAAGACTTTGTGCCTCAGTCTAATGATTAGTTGCTGGTGGATCGAGCTCATGGGGGTTTGGTTGCTGCAGCCAGACATGATTTCTGTTAAGAGGTTTCTGTAAAGTTTTTCTGAAATCTTGATTTTTGTGTTAAAAACTCTGTAGAAAACTCATCTTTTGGTAAATTCTGTAATTATATTTTAAGTCCTGTACTGTCCCTCAGATTTTGAAACAATGTACAAGTTCTGATGTTTCAGTTTTAGAAACCACTGTATTTGACAGTTAAGTTTATATTCTAAAGTATTCTGAAATTTGTTTGGAATGTTTCTACTAATTCATGCATGGATGAATTCTGGTTTTGGAACTACCCATGTAATTTATTTCCTTGAATCTGTCGATTTTAAAGTATGTCTTATCGATCCTCAGATTTTGAAATACTGTATAGTTTCTGAGTCAAAGCTTTAAAACTGTTGTATTTGACAGTTGAACTCATGCTCTGAATGTTCTGAAATGTTTTAGAATACTCTTCTGTTTTAAGAATTGCATGGATGATCTCGAATTTTAGAGTTATCCATGTAGTCTGATTTTCCTAAATCTGTCAGTTGAAATCTGTCATCTGCAAAGTGTGTTTCGAAAACTTTGTTTTTGAATCGGGTTTTGAAGATTTGCCCTCTTTTGTGAGATTTTCTGTTGGTATGTCTTCCTGTCAAAAGTTGCTAAATTCCTGCCCCTTTTAAACTGTATCTTCCGGTCATGTTCACTGCTGTTTTTTTTTTTAAACTATATCCACCGGTGATCACTGTGCATCTTTTGTCGTATCTGAGTCCACCGCCAGCTTAAGTCTTCCGCCAAGTTTATTCCCAGTTCCGTCTGTATCTTCCGGTTGACGTCACCCATCCTCCGGCTGACGTCATCTATTTTGTCTTATTCGACATCTTCCGCCCAGTCTATTTACAGTTTTTGCCTACATCCACCGGTGACGTCATCATCTCACCCGGCTTCGTCTGTTGTTATTACCTCTTCTGATGATGTCATTACCTCTTCCGATGATGTCATCCACTGATTACTCCTCCGATTTAGTTTAAAACTGCATCTTCCGGCTGACGTCACCACCTCTTCCGAGCAGTTTTACTCAGCCTCTTCCGCTGAACCCTGTTCATTTTTGTCGTATCTGAATTCACCGCTGCTCCTCTAAACTAAGTCTTCCGTCAGTTATTCGCCCAAGCTCTTCTGCCCCTTTTCCTGTTTTATTCTGCTGACTTATTGTCATCGTCTGTTTCTGTTTTCTGTTCTTCCCAGCCCCTTCTGTTATTTACTTATGAAACCTCAGCTCTGAATTAGTTTCCGCTTCTCTTTATCTGAGATTATGTATTCTGAATTCTTTCTGCCATGCATCCTGCAATCTGATTTCAATAGGTTTCTGCCTTCTGTTCCTGTTTTCATGTTTTCCAGCCTTCAGTTCCCGTAAGGGTTTTCTTCCTGTGTGTGATGTTTTAAATGTCAAAAAAAAATAGTCACCGTTTTTCGTCCACTATTCTGGAGTGATGGCTCCAATCTCGGACCATGATCGGGTTCCGGTCTCGGGCTGTCCCAAGAAGGGGATGATATGCCCACGATTCCGATCCATCGAGCACAAGTCATATGCCCACAGTTCCGATCCATCGAGCACAAGTCAAGGTATGTATTTATTTATTTATTTTATCTATCTAATGGACTTATGGAATTTTATAGGAAATTGGTGTCTCAAGGTTTAGAAAGAAATTAACGAAGAAGAAATTTGTTTTCCTTTAATTCAAATTATGTAAACAAGCCCTGTATTTAATTTGTATATTTTAGGAAACTTTAGTTTTATTTAAAACTTGTTAATTGGCAAACTTTAGCCTTTAAGAATGTGTATTTTTGTAATAGTCTTCAACGAAAAGTGAACCGAGGCCAAGATAATGTTGAACGAAGGCTGAAACCGCTGAACCAAGGAGGACAAAGCTTGAACCAAGGAGAACAAAGCCTGAACCGGCCAAACCAAAGGTTGAACCAAGCTGAACCAGGAGCAAAGGAAATGAACCGGCCTTGCCCAGCAAACCGCCCGAGCAGCATTCTGCTTCGCTGCCAATGACTATTTTTCTAGCCGTTGCCGACGCCTTTTCTGCCAAAGGTTCTCTCCTTCTTCTTCTTCTTGTATTTAAGTTTCTCTTCCACCCCTGTAAAACGTTAGCCAATCAGTTGAATATTTGGAAATTTACAGAAGGATTTTCTTCTTGTTCGGAGCGTTCTCCGCGAGCGACAGAGAGAGTTTCTCTCGGTGCTTCATCGGCGCGCAGCGCCTAGATGAAGCCACCCGATTGCACCCTGAGCTTGTGGCTGCTAGGGGATGTTGTTAGTCCCTCTCTTTCTCTTCCAAGCAATGGAAGCAAGAAAGAAATGGGCGAATGCCATAGTTCCCGCCGCCGAGAACTCCTTCGCTGGCAACGAAGGATTTCTGTCACCCGAAAATGCCGAGTCATTTCTAGGTCAGTTTCGGGCCTTCATTTCACTCCTCCATCATTTCCGCATCCTTCTGAGCGACACCCACTTCCTGGAAAGCTTGGTATCTCTTCTCTTCCTCTCGCCATTTTCATTTTTTTTTTGCTCTGTTTGTCGATGTTTTGTTCTGTTTTGGTGTGTTTCTTAGAGCACCGATCCTCTTATTTATTTTCTTTCTTCTGCGTGCTGTCTCATCCCATTTAGCACCCCCGTAGCTCATCAGTTTGCTTCGATTTGATTTCACTCCTAATTGAACCGATTTGATTAAGTTCGGTTCGAGGTTTTAAGAATTAGAAATTGAAGTTTGGTTCTTTTCCTTATGTGATTTTTATTTTGCTCTTTTTTTTCTAGTTATTTAGGTAACTTGGCTGGTAGGTATTGAGATTTGTGATTTTATAAGCCTAAAAAAAAATATAAATCTATATAACTAATGAAACTAATAAAGTTGGTCTTAGCCTCCATTTGATAGGAGTGGGCAGAGCTGACCCTGAATTGGGGGACCATACTGGCCCGTTCAGTTCGGTCTGGTTGGAGCCAGTTCTGAGACTCCTAAAATTGCGATCCACCATTTTATTATGGATTGTTGCATAATTAAGTTAGTTAATTCAATATGCTTTTAACGACTATTTTATTCATGGTAAGAAATACTTGGGTTCTTATTATACTTAGCGATAATGATGTTAATTTTAATCATTAACATATCTTTTTTTTTATCACATGGATAATTGGAAGTGTTTTTAAATTGAATTCGATGTAATAATAATTCGATAGTAATAAGTATTTTACTATTAAATTGAATTCGATAGTGGGATAGTTTTTTTCTAGAAGAGTATGAGTGTTTCTTCTCAAAACTATGGATGAAGCTTTCCTTAGATTCAAAGAACGGAGAGTTTTAGAAGAAAACCAATTAGGCACCAAGCTTAAGGCTCTAAGAACAGATAATGGATTAGAATTCTGTAATTCTTAATTTGATGAGTACTGTAAAAGATCTGGCATTTTAAGGCATAAAACAGTTAGGTATACTCCTCAGCAAAATGGTGTTGCTGAGAGGATGAACAGAACCTTGTTGGAAAAGGTTAGGTGTCTTCTTATAACTTTTGGATTACCAAAGCCTTTCTGGGGGGAAGCCTTATATACTGTTGCCTATCTTATCAATAGAAGTCCTCATAGAGCTCTAGAGTTCAAGTGTCCTATAGAAGTTTGGAATAATAGGAAACCTAGCTTAGATCACCTTAGGATCTTTGGTTGCTCCACTTATGCTCATAATAAAGAGAGTAAATTAGATCCTAGATCCTTAAAATGTGTTTTCTTAGGTTATCAACAGCAATATGGAACCAAAGGTTATAGGCTGTGGGAAAAGGAGTCTAAAGGGATTAAGATCATAGTCAACACAGATGTCATTTTTGATGAGGAGTCATTGCCTTGTAAGACTTCTTCTACTAACTCTAATGGAGAGTCTAGCAAGACCCCTCAAGTGCAGCAGAATATGCAGTTTGAGGTGGATCCCATGGATGCCACAAATGGGCCTGAACTTAGAGTAGAGGATCAAGAGGAAAATCAAACTAGAGATCAAGAAGAAAATGATCTTCCAGATCAGGCTGAACAGTTGAGTAGATCAGTTCATGAAGACTTGTTTGACTATCAGCTCACCCGTGATCGAAATAGAATAGAGATAATTCCTAATAGAAGGTTTTCTTATGCTGAACTTGTATATGCCGCTCTGGTTGCTTCTTTGGAGGTTAGTCAGAGTGAACCAAATAGCTATCAAGAAGCTTTTGCCTCAACTGAAAGTGTAAAATGGCTAAGTGCCATGAATGAAGAAATGAATTCTCTAAGGATTAACAACACGTGGGAGTTGATTAAGAAACCAGCTGATCAGAAGTTGATTGAATGCAAGTGGTTGTTCAAGCTTAAGAAGGGAATTCTACCAAGTGATCCTCCTAGATACAAGGCAAGATTAGTAGCTAAAGGTTACTCACAAAGAGAAGGAATTGATTATAATGAAATATTCTCACCTGTGGTCAAGTTCAAAACAATTAGAGTTATGTTATCTCTTGTTGCATACTTGGATTTGGAACTTGAGCAGTTAAATGTCAAAACTGCATTTCTTCATGGTGAGTTAGATGAAAGGATTTTGATGAGACAGCCCGAGGGGTTTGAGGATAGGAAATATCCTGACCACGTTTGCTTACTGAAAAAATCACTGTATGGTTTGAAGCAATCTCCTCGGCAATGGTATAAAAGGTTTGATACTTTTATTTTGAGTATTGGTTTCATTAGAAGTCAATATGATACTTGTTTTTATTTTTCTTTTATTAATGATAACCCTGTTTATATTCTGTTATATGTTGATGATATTTTGTTAGTTAGAAATTCTATATCAAAGATTAACAGGTTAAAGCAAGACTTGAGTTCTGAGTTCGATATGAAGGACTTAGGAAATGCTAAAAGAATTCTAGGTATCGTCATTGAAAGAGATAGAAGAAATAAATCTCTGAAAATGCATCAAAAACCTTATTTGCAGAAACTGGTTGAAAGGTATGGTAATGCTAACGGTAAGCATGTTCAGATGCCTTTAGCTAGTCATTTTATTTTGAATAAGGGTCAAACTCATAAGTCTAAGTCTGATTTTATTAAAATGGAAAATATTCCTTATTCAAATGTGATTGGATCTATTATGTATGTCATGATTAGTACTAGGCCAGATTTGTCTTTTGTCATATCATTGTTAAGTAGATTTATGTCAAATCCTGGCTATGATCATTGGATTGATCTGAAATGGGTTGTAGCATATATTAATAGTACTATTGACGTTGGCTTATGTTATGGTAATAGAAATGTTGCATTTGATCTTGTGGGTTTTGTAGATGCTGATTTCACAAGTAACAGAGATGAGGGAAATTCAACCACAACTTACTGTTTTACTTTGGGAAGAAATTTTATTGTGTGGAAGTCACAATTTGTAGCACCCGGCAATTATAGACTGGAATTGACGTTTGTAGCGTACGTTTTATAGAATTAAGGGGAGGATATGGCTAATTGCTTGAGTATATTAATAGAGAGGAATGAGAATCAATGGTTAGGTTAAAGTTTGGTTAATTAAGGGCATATGTATAATTTCTGAAATATATATCATAAATGAGGGTTTAGCTAAGGGTTTAGCCGCCACACTTTTCACTTTCCATTTCGGTTCTCAGCTCAGCAGAGCGCTCTAGGAGATTCTCCCTCCGATTTCTCCAGCGATTTCTCCAGCCTAGGTGAGTTTCCTTCGTTTACCTTGTGTTTTAGTGGCGAGATAACAGAGGGTGTACAATGTGTGTGCTTTGGGAATGCCGTGAATGAGAATAGGTTTGGGTTTTGGTGAAAAATCAAGAATCCACGATTATCAGAGTTCCAAACTAGTTCTTTAGATTTCTGGTTGATTTAGGATTAAGTTTAGTGAAGATTTGATTAATAATCTGTTTATGGCTTTAGGTGAGCAAACTTCTGAGGTAGCTTACAACTGAGCATTGTCCAGGAGACTAGGTAAGTAGAGTATGTGTGTGCCTTCGGGCCTACATCACAAAACAGTAGGGTTTATGTGTGTTTATGAATGTTTTTCAGTATGTCATGCATCATGTTTTATTGAATGAGAACGAAAATGAATTTACATGTAAAGGCATGGTGAGACATGTACAGATTATATCAGATAAGATATTAAAAGAACTAATCTGCCCCTTAATCTAGTAGAGGATTTATACTTTGGGAAGACTGATCCACTTCCCATCGGACGAGGGATCAGATCAGCTGTTAAAGGAACTAATCCGCTCCTTAATTTATTAGAGGATATTTATACTTTGGGAAAATTGATCTACTTCCCATCGGACGAGGGATCAACAGACAATGAATACGAATACAACTGAGATGAGAAAGTAGAAATCGCATGAATAGGACTTTAATTTAGTATTGCATTTCATTTTGCTGTACTTGCTTAGCATTAGGCTAATAGATGAGTTTTGTGATGTAGGTGCTGACGTTACAATAGGTGAATTCTCTGAGTGTATTAAAGAATAGGTGAAGTTGATGGAGCACATCTATGCCACGGTTTGGTGCTCTGATGAGGCAGTTTAACTATTGTCAGTATGTGAAGTCTTAATGGTCAAGTGATTTGTTAAAGTGTGCCGAGGATTTTGATGACAACAGTAGTTTAAGTTTTATAGTGTTTTGAGGTTTTTCCTGATTATGAAACATGATTTGGTTTAGTTTTAGTTTGCTATTTTGGATTTTCTTGGAAAGTTTAGTGAACAATCGTTCAGTTTAACTAAGCTGTGAATTTTAATGATTATGATAGTTTTTAGTATTTCTGATACAATTTTGAGATTTCTTGGATAATGATACGTCGTTGGTTTTAATTGTGATTCTTACTGGATTTCAAAAGTTTCATAGGGTCAGGTTGTTTTAAATGATTTCAGTAAATTACAAGTTCTTCTAGCAGTTGGAGTTGTTGTTTGTTTAGAGTGTTTTTGTCCATCGGTAGATGTTGTCTATCGGTGGATGTTGAATGTTTTTGTCTATCGGTAGATGTTGTCTATCGGTGGATGTTGAATATTTTTGTCTATCGGTAGATAATGTGTATCAGTGGATTTTGAATGTTTTTGTCTATCGGTAGATGTTGTCTATTGGTGGATGTTGAGTGTTACGGTTCACCGGTAGATGTTGTCTATCGGTGGATGTTGAGTGTACTGTTCACCGGTAGATGTTGGGTGATAGAGTCGAGTGTTACTGTGAGCGGTAGATGTGAGTAGTCAACGTTTCGTCGACAGATGTGAGCGGTGGATGTGAGCGGTAGATGTGAGAAGTCGACATGTCGTTCGGCTGACGTGAGCGGTGGATGTTGGTAACAGAAGATGTCTTTTGTTTCTGCTTCTACCGCTGATACTGTTTAGCAGTGGATGTCTTCTATTTCCGTTTCTACCGTCGAGACTATTCTGTCTCTATTTCTACCGCTGGAACTATTCAACAGTATATGTGTTCTGTTTTCCCTTTGTCTTCTTTCAACCAACTGTCTCTAATATTTTAATTATTTAATAAATGTTTTTTTATACAAATGGTTTTCCGCTGCAAGTTTTAACGTTTAAAGGGTCAAATTTTGATCGTTGAATGAAATTTTAAAATTTTCTCAAAATGTCATAGTTCGGTTCAGCATTTTGCGTAGCGAACCGGGTTCAGAAAACTCGGGGCGTTACAATATGGTATCAGAGACATTTGGTTAAACCGTTCAAAAGATTACTCATCAGTGCCAATCGTCGCGTGGAAGCACTCCAACAACTGTAAATGTTTATGTTAATCTTAGTTATTAGATATTTATGAGAGTAATTAACCTTGTCCATGGATATAGCAAAATTCCTTGACGACCAGGAAGACCAAGAGTATCGAGTATAGGGGAAGAATTGAGAAGCGGGGAGGGTCTGAGTGTGATCAGACAGTTAACAGAATTAGTGCGCCTACAGTCTGAGTAGATAAGTACACTGTTGAACCGAGAAATGCAAAGGGAGAAAAAGGTCAGTGAGGGCCAGGGCAGACGGGGAAGGGAGAAGAAAGTACAAAATACCGAGAAGTTTCCTCAGTGTCCGTTGTGTCTGAAAAATCACCTGGGCGAGTGCAGAATTAGTTCGAGAAAGTGTTTCAATTGTGATGAAGTTGGACACAAGTTCAAATGCTGTCTGAAGCCCAGAGTTGTTCGATGTTATAACTGCAATGATGTAGGCCATGTTAGCAGGGATTGCCCAGCTCTAAAGAAGGGTGCTGCTAAAGTGGAACTGAGGATATTCGCTATGATTAAGTCGAGTGTCGATGACCAGTCAGCCGTGGCGTTAGGTACTGTACTGATTAATTCAGTGTCTGCTTAAGTTGATTAAAGGGAAGTCAACAATTGGAAGGGCTGTTTAGTGTTATGATGTATGGCTTAGAATGATTTAAGTTAGAGACCTAGGGGTCTGTCAATACTCGATGAGTGGTTGTAAGACGAGTTAAGGAAAGAGAAGTGTTTAAATATGTCTTATGACATAGTAGAAGAATTTAAAGAGGATGAAGTAGCTATCTTATAATCTACTCCCATTGAAGCGATAATTAAGTCCTATTTAGACGAAATAGCTAGTATTTAAGATCCAAATCAGCCGAGTGGTTCATTATTCATGGGGTTTAAAATGGAAGATGGATGACTAGAATACATACCTTATATTCGGAATATAGGATAGGATGTTCATTACCGAGGAAGCATTACTAGGAATTTGGAATTTAGGACAAACAAAAGTGACACTCTAGATTGTCGACCTACAATCGGTAAGTTCTAAGTTAAGAGAAAATAATAATATAAACTTGAATATTTTAGACCCATGAGAGTTGACAGTCCCGAGGTGAGAAATTACATTCAAGAATCTAATTGAGGTTAATGGTTGGGAAGATATGAATAATAACAAATTTTGAGGATGTTATTTATCACTAAGAAGTTGGGGACTAATGTCTTAGTTTGTGGATAGGTGTACATTTTTAGGTAGTGAAAGGAGTCGTCGGGTTAGATGTTATTTTTATAAGAATTGAAATTTATTGTTCGAGTACTTAGAAGTTGGGTTTGTTTGGAGACTTAAGGAAAGAATGTTCCTCCTATGTATGTAGCGTAGCTGCATTGAGGAAATTTAGAGGATTTGGAAATAGAAAATTTAAGGGTTGAATGAATTTGTTTCAGGGGACATAAGGATAAAACTATGTCTGATAATTTTGAGAGTTGAGGCTATAGTGGATTGAGTGAAGCTAAAAAAATTGTAAATCGCTAAATGTAAGAAGGGTACAGTTATGATGATTTAATTTAGACCGAAGGAAAACTCAGTGGTATTTGGAGATGAATGAGGTAAGAGTTAGTCAAATGTAATGAATGTAGATATGGAAGTTCGGGGAGAAATTGAAGACTGGGGGTGATTTTATGTGCTGCTTCGTGCGGAATTGAACGGATTTAATTCAAGAAAACTAGGACTGAACCTAAGTTAAAGGAGTTTGAGTGCTTAGGTTATAATTGATTGAGTTGTAGTCAATGAATGCATGAATGGTTGAGTGTCAAAGTATATAGTTAGAGTCGTTTGAACTTTGGAGACTTAGAGACCGCCAGAGATCAATGGGTGACTAAGATTATAGTAGAATCGAAACGAGTGTTGCGAGCACAATTATGACAAAGGTATGAGAGTGTACAATCGGGAAAATATTACTTGGGAGATAAAAGTTCTGGTGTATATAGGGATTTCTAACGCCAGTATAATGAGGGGACATGTATAAAGATTTGTGGACAAATAAATTGTAACCCGATAGAAAAGTTGAAGATTTCTACTATTCAGATTGATGAAACCCGAGCGGAATTAAATGTTGAGCTTGGATATAGCATTGACCGAAACCAGGTTTCATTGTTTTTCTTGGAATATAAATTAAGTTATACTTTAGTACAAGGTTTATACCTCCCGCTGAATAAAGTATATAGTCTTTATATGAGGATTGATGTGAATGAAACGGGAAATGAATTGATATAAAAAAAATATGAAAGTTTTAATTTCACGAGATTTTTTTTAGGAATAGTAGAAGGGTAAATTTAAGGGCCGTTACAGGTTGAGCTGTTTTCTTTCTGCGGCTTTAGTAATTTGGAGTAGAGAGAGATTTATAAGAGGTATGAAGAAGGGGATCGATGACGAGAGTACATGTAGTTAGGGAGTTATCCAAACCCGTAGAATGTTGGATGTTATGAGTGGTCTCCATGGTTTAGCAGAACATTGAGATCCAACCTACTCTTATACACAAGGAGAAATCAGTGGAAATTCTAGATTTATGCAGTGAAGGTTTTACGCAACAAGGAGATTACGGATAAGAATGTTATGTGAGCTACAACGAGGTTGCATAATGGGGAGTTAAAAGAATATTTAGAACCCGAGTTGGATGTAGAGACTCAAAGTATACCTTGATGGAATAGTTGATAGATTGAGTATTGAGAGCTTAAGTTTGGGAATAACCAAGCCACGAATTTTGATGACAAAATTCTTTTAAGGAGAATAGATTGTAGCACCTGGCAATTATCGACTGGAATTGACATTGTAGCGTACATTTTATAGAATTAAGGGGGGATATGTCTAATTGCTTGAGTATATTAATAGAGAGGAATGAGAATCAATGGTTAGCTTAGAGTTTGGTTAGTTAAGGGCATATGTGTAATTTGTGAAATATATATTATAAATGAGGGTTTAGCTAAGCCGCCACACTTTTCACTTTCCATTTCGGTTCTCAGCTCAGTAGAGTGCTCTAGGAGAATCTCCCTCCGATTTCTCCAGCGATTTCTCCAGCCTAGATGAGTTTCCGTCGTTTACCTTGTGTTTTAGTGGCGAGATAACAGAAGGTGTACAATGTGTGTGCTTTGGGAATGCCGTGAATGAGAATAGGTTCAGGTTTTAGTGAAAAATCGGGAATCCATGATTATCAGAGTTCCAAACTAGTTCTTTAGATTTCTGGTTGATTTAGGATTAAGTTTAGTGAAGATTTGATTAATGTTCTGTTTATGGCTTTAGGTGAGCAAACTTTTGAGGTAGCTTACAACTGAGCATTGTCCAAGAGACCAGTTAAGTAGAGTATTTGTGTGCCTTCGGGCCTACATCACAAAACAGTAAGGTTTATGTGTTTTTATGAATATTTTTCAGTATGTCATGCATCATGTTTTATTGAATGAGAACGAAAATGAATTTACATGTAAAGGCATGGTGAGACATGTACAGATTATATCAGATCAGCTATTAAGGGAACTAATTCGCCCCTTAATCTAGTAGAGGATTTATACTTTGGGAAAACTGATCCCCTTCCCTTCAGACGAGGGATCAGATCAGCTGTTAAAGGAACTAATCCGCCCCTTAATTTATTAGAGGATATTTATACTTTGAGAAAATTGATCCACTTTCCATCGGACGAGGGATCAACAAACAATGAATACGAATACAACTGAGATGAGAAAGTAGAAATCGCATGAATAGAACTTTAATTCAGTATTGCATTTCATTTTGCTCTACTTGCTTAGCATTAGGCTAATTGATGAGTTTTGTGATGTAGGTACTGAGGTTACAACAGGTGAATTCTCTGAGTGTATTGAAGAATAGGTGAAGTTGATGGAGCACATCTATGTCACGGTTTGGTGCTCTGATGAGGTGGTTTAACTATTGTCAGTATGTGAAGTCTTAATGGTCAAGTGATTTGTTAAAGTGTGCTGAGGATTTTGATGACAGTAGTAGTTTAAGGTTTATAATGTTTTGAGGTTTTTCCTGATTATGAAACATGATTTGGTTTAGTTATAGTTTGCTATTTTGGATTTTCTTGGAATGTTTAGTGAACAATCGTTCAGTTTAACTAAGCTGTGAATTTTAATGATTATGATAGTTTTTAGTATTTCTGATACAATTTTGAGATTTCTTGGATAATGATACGTCGTTGGTTTTAATTTTGATTCTTACTGGATTTCAAAAGTTTCATAGGGTCAGGTTGTTTTGAATGATTTCAGTAAATTACAAGTTCTTCTAGCAGTCGGAATTGTTCTTTGTTTAGAGTGCTTTTGTCTATCGGTAGATATTGTCTATCGGTGGATGTTGAATGTTTTTGTCTATCGGTAGATGTTGTCTATCGGTGGATGTTGAGTGTTTTTGTCTATCGGTAGATATTGTCTATCGGTGGATGTTGATTATTACTGTTCACCAGTAGATGTTGTCTATCGGTGGATGTTGAGTGTACTGTTCACCAGTAGATGTTGGGTGATAGAGTCGAGTGTTACTGTGAGCGGTAGATGTGAGTAGTCGACGTGTCGTCGGCAGATGTGAGCGATGGATGTGAGCAGTAGATGTGAAAAGTCGACGTCTCGTTCGGCTGATGTGAGCGGTGGATGTTGGTAACAGAAGATGTCTTTTGTTTCTGCTTCTACCGCTGACACTGTTTAGCGGTGGATATCTTCTATTTCCCTTTCTACCGCCGAGACTATTCTGTCTCTATTTCTGCCGCCGAGACTATTCTGTCTCTATTTCTACTGCTGGAACTATTCAGCGGTAGATGTGTTCTGTTTTCCCATGTCTTCTTTCAACCAACTGTCTCTAATATTTTAATCATTTAATAAATGTTGTTTTATACAAATGGTTTTCTGCTGCAAGTTTTAACGTTTAAATGGTCAAATTTTGATCGTTGAATGAAATTTTAAAATTGTCTAAAAATGTCATAGTTCGGTTTAGCATTTTGCGTAGCGAACCAGGTTCATAAAACTCGGGGCGTTACACAATTACAACCCATGGTTGCATTGTCCACTACTGAGGCTGAGTATGTTGCAATTTCAGATGCTATGAAGGAAGCTGTGTGGTTGCAATGACTCTTAAGGGAAGCTAAGTTGTTAAATTCTCTTGCTGTTATTTATTGTGATAATCAAAGTGCAATACATCTTAGTAAAAATTCTGTATATCATGAAAGAACTAAACATATTAATGTTAGGTATCATTTTATTAGGGACTTGATTTCTACTAATGTTGTGAAATTATTGAAGGTACCCACAGAGGAGAATCCAGCAGATATGGGCACGAAGATTGTAACAAATACCAAGTTCAAGTATTGCTTGGGCTTGCTATTTGTAGAATGATCTTCATAGGTCCGAGCGTTGAAGCAGTTGTAGATGTACTTGCACTATGTGTTGATAGTTAACAGGTGGATTGGACTTCAAGGTAGAGATTGTTAAGTGAAGCCCAATGATTCTGTGAAGCCCAAGCCCATAGCAAGTGATGACGTGGCACGATCAGAAGTGTTGATTTATATTTTAATCTGATTGTTGTCATTTGTTCTAGTGGTTAAACAATAGAATCGGGGTTCTCTGGCAACAGAGAGCTCATTCGGTGTTGTGAGTTTTGTATTCGGGTAAGGGATAGTTTTTAGGTTCTATCTCGGGTAGTTTCTCTTTGGAAGTTGCAGCAATCGACGAAGATCAGAAGGAATCGGTGATCGTCTTGATCGATAGAGAAAGGAGTTTTCTCTAGGGTTCGAGCTCGGGTAATTGAGTTCGACAGATTGGTTAGATTTCTTATTTTTATTCTATGATCTTTAATTGTTCTTCGCAGGGAAACATGAGGGAGGGTGTAATCGGTTTATGATAGTACAAGGGCTTCTCTTGTGGAGCTCAACGTGGATGTAGCCAATTTTTGGTGAACCACGATAAACTGTGTGTTCGATTTTTCATTTTTACTTTTCTAATTTCGGCATAGAATCAAGACGTGATTGACAACACATCACATAACATATCTTGATAAGTTATTACAAATCTCATATTTTTGAACAAACTCCTCCCTCGTTTATATATGACCTTTCTTTATCGAATCTAATATTTTAATTTTGAATATGATTAATTGACAATGCATATTTAACTTAATATATCTTACTTTAGCATATCTTTTTCTATGCAATAATTATTAGTCACAGAAATGACAGAAATTATTACAACAGTTAATCAAGTAACTTTAACCATACTTGATAAAAAATAAAAATTCTAAGTCATCTAACTTAGTTGTTGCAGCATCTTCACCACAATCGTATTAAAAATTCACATAAAAAGGGAAATCAAATCTAAGTCATATGATTCTTTTCTCTAGTTTGTATTTGTTTTGTTTTATTGTTTTAATTTTTAATTAATTCATGCTACCCAATTTTTTCTCATAATTTAATTTTATTTTACTTAAATTTAAAATTTTATAATTTTATCATTGTGAAATTCAACAATTACTTATCAATATTACTTGCTTGCGATACGTCTACTTGCACAGTGTTACTTTTTGCACATCACGTAACATATATTGATACGTTTATTACAAATCTCATGGTTTTTGAACAAACTCCTCCCTCATTTATATATGACCTTTCTTTATTGAATCTTATACACTAATATTTTAATTTTGAATATGATTAATTGACAATACATATTTAACTTAATATATCTTACTTTAGCAGTATGATAGGTTTAGCATCAAATCTCAAAATATTAAACTATTAATTAGATGTCACATTAATCATTTGTATATTTGTTAACATATAATTACGTAACATACCATATATGCCCATTACAACATATGTCTATGTGTGTGTATATGTATAATATTTTATATATTTACTATATTTATGTGTACATTTTATATGACTGTCACCATCACGAGTCTCTGACGACCATCTTTTGTCTCAAGTTTCCACACGGTTTGAAAATAAGCCATCTTCTTTACTTCATATTACACACGCTAATCATTTTATTTGAATTATTTAACCATAATATTCAAAACTAATAATTAAAAAATTAATATTCATCTATTATTCCAACAAACCATGTTTTACTCAATATAGTATTATATTGAAGCTACATATATACTGCCTTGAACTAAACTAGCAATATGTATATACATAAACACATAAATTATATATATGAATGTGTGAGTTGTATCGACAATATTTCTACGGGTTTTACTAGAAGAATAGTTTTCTTAGGTTAGATCACTAATTTAGCAAAATTGGTTTGCCTAAGGTAGTACGAGGGCGCATCATCTTCAACCTCCTCCTAATCATTATTGATCTCGCTCTATCCATGGTTAATATTCTCATTTGTGTTATCTCCATCTTACTCAGCCTCATCAGCGGGCATGGTGATGTGCCAAGGGGAGCCTTGACACGATCCCGAGCCAAAGCCATGTCCTCGCCCGACCCACCCTCTAACAAGTTTGTCCTTTTTGTAGGTGAAGATTACTTTGAAGACTTGAAATAGAAGCCAATCACCTAGACTTGGAGAGCCTTTCCATTTGCTAACATAAGAGCAACCCTCGGCCACACCAATTGTTGAAGGAAGAATTTGTCTTCCTTGTGACAAATGATGTAACCGAGCTTATCTTTGTTTTTCCTTTCAAAACCTTAGTTTATTTTTGTGTTTATATTGCATGCATGGCTGAATATATTTTGGAGGGAGAGTGATCTTCATTTTTAATGGAGAAAGAATCACATGAACGTGGGAGAGAGAAAAGGAAGGTACAATTTGTACTCCACCGATGATGTGGTCGAGTACCTCCCCCCTTCTAGAGCTTTCTTCTTCTTTTAGATGAACTGAACCCTAATTGTAATTGGAGAGAGGTATTTAACCTTTTTTTAGCTACTGTAGCAGCCAATTTTTGTTGAATGAAAATCAAAGTTTATCTTCCTCAAAGCTGAAGCTGTCAGGCCTTCAAATCGGCACCGTCTCTCGGTGAATTACACTCGTGAGAAGAGTGTTTATATTGTCTTCCATTTTGTGAGTATCTTGGAAGCTCTCATTATTGTTTTTTTCCCTACTTTCTCCTGAAGGCAGCATACCCATCAAAGAGACACAAAACTCTCATTCATTGCAAGTTGGCTGCGTTCTTCTTCAAGAGAAGCCATAAAACCCTACCGGGAGAGATTCTAGCATTACTTGAATCAATGACATATGAAAATAACTGTAACGCCCGGTTCTTTTTCGGGTTTTAGATTTATAGTTATGCAATGACATTTTCGTAAATATGTCCAATTAAGCTCGTTTTGCAAATGAGAAGTTTTATTGGAACCCTATAAATAAATTGGAGTATATGGAGAAATGAGAAAAATTTTGAAGATGTAACGCCGATTTTACGAGATTTTGGTATTTCTCGTAATATAGGGGTATTTTAGTAAATATAGCAAACTAAGCCCGTTTTATGAACGGAGAGCTTTATTAGGATCCTTATGATTTATAGGGATTTTAGGAAAAAAATAAGGGAATTTTGGGAATTCAAATCGATGGTATAACGCCAAAGTTTCGGTTATAACCTTATAGCGTTTTAATAAGTAAAAATAGTAAATAAAGTCTGTTTGACGAATGGAAAGTTTTGTTAGAGCCCTAGTAATAAATCAAAATTATTGGTGAAATAAGGGAATTTGGAGAGACCGAAACTGTAAGGCCCCGAGTTATCTGAACCCGGTTCGTTACACAAAAGTTCGTACATGACTAAGAAATCTCAACTGTATTATTTTTTTTTAAACTTTGCTCAACATTCAACATTTGACATAGGCTAAAATCTCAAAACATTTAAAACTTGCAGCGGAAATCTTTTGGACAACAATAGAGTTAAACAAAACTATGAACATTGTTTGAAATGTAAGAGATAAACGGCTAAAAAAAGAAATAGAGGTTTAAATCGTGAAATACTTGGGAAGTCGCAGAAGTCAAACGCATCTGCCGATGGATAAAGTTAACGGAAGAAGCAGAAACAGCAAATAGAAGGCTTCTGCCGATGACGTGAACCAGAAGAGTTGGAGACAAAAGACATCTCTCGGTGGACTACATCTACCGATGACGTCAGCCTGATAAATCAATTACACAACATCAACCGATCGCAAAACGACAAAGCATAATACTCACTCATACCGGTAGTGCAAAATCGACATCTTCCGATAGAATTAAACCTACATCTTCCGATAGAATTAAACCTACATCATCCGATGGCTTTTCTGAAGACACCTTCCGATAGAATTAAACCTACATCATCCAATGGCTCTTCTGAAGACATCTTCCGATAGAAAACAGAGCGACATTTCAACTATTTCTTGCTATGCAAGCACAACTCTAAGTACAGAAAAGAATTTACTTATTTCACCACAACCATTCAAAAACAATTCAAATCATTGCATTACTCAAGTCCAGTATAATCCAGTGTTATAAACCAACGGAATACTATTATCAGAAAAGTCTCAAAGTACTTTTTGAAAACATCAAAGCAATTTCTATCATCAGAAAGTTTAACATACTCAAATTGAAATCATTGTCCACTAAACCTTCACAACCACTGACACCAGTTAAACCGCCCCATTAGATGTCAGATCGATGCCTGATTGCACCCCTCCAACCTGCCTAGTCCTCAACCAACTCAGAGAATTCACCTGCGGTATCCTCAACGCCTACATCACAAAACTCATCTATTAGCCTAATGCTAAGTAAGTAAAGCAGTAATAAAATGAAATGCTGAAACATAAATTCCTAAACATGCAATTTCTACTTTCTCATCTCAGTTGCATTCACGTTCATTCATAAGCTGATCTGATCCCTCGGTTCCCTTGGAAAGTGAATCAATTTTCCCAATGTTATACATCCTCTACTCGATTAAGGGGCGGATGAATTCCCTTAATAGCTGATCTGATCCCTCTGTTCTCTTGGGAGTGGGATCAATCCTCCCAATGTTATAAATCCCTTCATAAGTTAAGGGGTGGATTAGTTCCCTTAATAGTTTGTCTGTCACATTCAGTTCATGCCTTACCATCCTTTCATGGAAATTCATTTTCGTAATCTTTCAAAAAAAATGATGCATGACATACAAAATCATTCACAAGATACATAACCCTACTGTTTTGTGATGTAGGCCCGAAGGCACATGCATACTTTACTTACCTGGCTTCTGAAAATTGTCTGGTCGCTAGTTACTTCTGAAATCTGCTCACCTAAGTTCATAACAGAATATAAATCAAAACTTCTCTAAACCTCACCAAGAATCAAACAGTGGTTCGAGGAATCCAGTTAGAAACTCTACTACCCGAGCATTCCCCTTTTATCACTAAAACCCGAATCTACGCTCAATCTAAGCATCCTCAAAATCCTCACATTGTACTCCTTCAGGTATTTAACCACTATATTATAAGAGAAATTAGGAAAACTTACCTAAGTCGAAGGATAATCGGGCGAGGAAAATCGCCTAGAGAGCTCGGCTGCTTGAGCTGAAAACCCGAAGAGAAAGGTATGAAATGGTGGCGGCTACAGTGCATTAAACCCAATCCCTCTTTCCTTAAATACGTTATCCACTTTTAAAAATATAATTTACTCTAATGCCCTTGTCTAGTCTAATCATTCAATAACCCTACTTAAATTATTGACTAATAAAGTGTATACCATTAATAATAAACGAGCTGGTTCGATAGAACCGGGTGTTACAATCTACCCTCCTTAAAAGAATTTTGTCCTCAAAATTCAGTACCTGAATAACTCTGGATGTTGGTCCATCATGTCTTGCTGGCGTTCCCAAGTTGTTTCCTCAATATTCTGGTTGTGCCACAAGACTTTCACTAGTGGAGCCTCTTTGTTGCGCAATACCTTCACTGCATAATCTAAGATCTTTACTGGTTTCTCTTCGTAGGCAAGGGTAGGATTAATCTCAAGGTCTTGCTGTTCCACGATTTGATATGGATCCCTTATGCATTTCTTCAACATAGAAACATGGAACACACTGTGTATCCCATCCATAGACGCCGGTAGCTGCAACTGATAGGCTGCTCTCCCAACTCTCTTCAGAATAGTAAATGGTCCAATAAATCTGGGGTTCAACTTTCCTCTCTTTCCAAATCTCACCACTCCTTTGAAAGGTGACACCTTAAGGAAAACTTCGTTACCTACTTCAAATTCCAGTTCTCTTCGCCTTTTGTCTGCATAGCTTTTCTGCCGACTTTGAGCTATCAAGATTCTTTGTCGGATAAGAGCAATTTTCTCCACTGTTTGCTGTACGATGTCAGGACCAATTAATTGTGCTTCTCCAACTTCATCCCAATACAATGGAGATCTACACTTTCGTCCATACAATGCCTCGTATGGCGCCATGCCTATTGTTGCCTAAAAACTGTTGTTATAAGAAAATTCAATCAAGGACAAGTATTTGCTCCATGAACCTTGAAAGTCTAAGACACATGCACGGAGCATATCCTCTAATGTTTGAATGGTTCTTTCGGATTGTCCATCTGTTTGAGGGTGGAAATCCGTGCTAAAACTAAGCTGTGTTTCCATAGCCTTGTGCAAACTTTTCTAAAACTAAATTGTAAATCTAGAGTCTCGGTCTGAAACTATAATGCTTGGAACTCCATGTAACCTAACAATTTCTTTCACATACAACTCAGCCAGTTGATCCATCGAGTATGTTATCTTCATTGGCAGAAAGTGAGCAGATTTAGTTAAACGATCAACTATTACCCAAATTGTATCATGACCCTTTGCTGTTCTAGGTAATCCTATAACAAAATCCATAGTTATTTGTTCCCATTTCCATTCAGGAACTGGTAAGGGTTTCAATGTTCCAGCAGGCCTCTGATGTTCAGCTTTGACTTGCTGGCAGATCAGACAGGACTCCACATACTCCGCCACACTTCTTTTCATTCCTGGCCACCAATAATGTTGCTTGAGATCTCTGTACATTTTCGTACTCCCGGGATGAATAGAGAGTCTAGAAAAATGTGCCTCAGATAGGATTCCCTTTCTCAGTTCAGTATCAGCCGGAACAAACCATCTATTTCGAAACTTGAGAATTCCATCAACTGAGCAGTTGAAATCTGACTTGTCAGTAGAATCCATGCACAACTTATACCTATTGCATTCAGTGTCATTCATTTGAACTTCCTTTATTCTCTCCAAAATAGTAGGCCTCAAAGATATGGTCGAAAGCATGGCTGTCATACTAGACACAGCTTCCAGGTTGAATCTTTGGAATTCTGTCTCTAAAGCTATCGGTATGTCTAAAGTCAATGTAGAGACCGAAGGAGTCACTCTACTCAAAGCATCAGCCACTACATTCGCCTTGCTAGGGTGGTACTTAATCTTAAAATCATAATCTTTGACAAACTCTAACCACCTACGTTGCCTCATATTCAATTCCTTTTGCGTGAAAATGTATTTCAGACTTTTATGATCCGAAAATATCTCACAAGTTTGTCCATACAGATAGTGCCTCCAAATCTTTAATGCGAAGACCACAGCAGCTAATTCTAAGTCATGTGTAGGGTAATTCTTTTCATGTAATTTTAACTGCCTAGAAGCATAAGCTTTTCCATCTTGCATCAACACGCAACCTAGTCCAATTTTGGAAGCATCACAATAAATACTAAATTTACCATCTTCAACTGGAAGGGTTAAGATTGGAGCATTGGTCAATTTCTGTTTCAAGGTCTGAAAGCTACGTTCACATTCTTCAGTCCACATATACTTCACATTTTTCCTTGTTAACCTAGTAAGGGGTGTTGCAATCTTTGAAAATCCCTCAATAAATTTTCTATAATATCCTGCTAATCCAAGGAAACTTCGAATATCAGTAGCATTCCTTGGTTGGGGCCACTCCTTAACCGCTTGGACCTTGGCTGGATCGACAGCTATACCACTTCCTGAAATAACATGTCCTAAAAAGTGAACTTGGTCTAACCAAAACTCACACTTAGAGAACTTGGCATAAAGTTGGTGTTGCCTCAGTAATCCTAACACCAAGCTTAAGTGTCTTGCATGCTCCTCCTTGGTTCGTGAGTAGACCAGAATGTCATCGATGAATACAATGACAAACTTGTCCAAATACTCGTGAAACACCCTATTCATAAGATCCATGAAGGCTGCTGGTACATTTGTCAAACCAAAAGACATGACCAAAAACTCATAATATCCATACCTTGTGCGAAAAGCAGTCTTTGGAATATCTTCCGATTTAACCTTCAACTGGTAATAACCGGACCTAAGGTCAATCTTAGAGAAAACTCTTGCACCCTTAAGCTGGTCAAATAAGTCATCAATCCTCGGCAAAGGGTACTTGTTCTTGACTGTTAACTTATTCAATTCTCTATAATCAATGCACATACGTATTGATCCATCTCTCTTTTTGACAAAAAGGACAGGTGCACCCCACGGTGAAAAGCTAGGGCGTATGAACCCTTTCTCCAATAAATCCTCTAACTGCTTCTTCAATTCCTTAAGTTCTGTTGGTGCTAATCTATATGGATTCTTAGATACAGGCTCAGCGCTGGGGTAAACATCCACAACAAATTCAATTTCCCTATCTGGTGGCAAGCCAGGAAGGTCATCTAGAAATACTTCCGGAAAATCTTGGACAACTAAAACATTTTCGGGGCTCGCTTTTTCTACTAGTTGTGTGTCTAAAACACTGGCCAAAAAGCACAAATATTCCCCGCACGGGAGGGTCTATAATTGACAAAGGTCATCACAGTCATTTCCTTACTCTTCTTCAAAGCTCGGAAGGTATGGTTTAAACCACTAGGGGGTTGAAAACTAACAACTCCAGTCCTACAATCTATTGTGGCATAATGTTTAAATAACCAATCCATTCTTAGGATTACATCAAATCCCATTATGTCCATAACAATAAGATCGGCAGGCAAATTCATGTTTCCTACTAATACAACACTATCAGGCATCATTTGGTTAGAGTGCATGCGTTCACCAGAGGGTAAGGTAACTTTGAACACATGTTCAAAAGAAGTAAACCGTACATCTAACTTATCAGCAAATGCAGAGACTATAAAAGAATGTGTTGCACCCGAATCTATCAAAGTAAAAGCAGGTATAGAGTTAATCAGTATTGTACCTGACACTACAGCAGGCTGGTCCTCATCACCTGACTCCATCATGGAGAATATTCTTTGCTTAATCTTGACAGGGCCACTCTTCAAAGCTGGGCAGTCTCTGTTGACATGGCCAACCTTGTTGCAATGGAAACATCGAATGACCCGGGGCTTTGGACAATCCTTGTACAAGTGTCCAACCTCTTCACAGTTGAAGCACTTACCCGTTCCAAATCTACACTCCCCCGAGTGATTCTTCGAACATTTCGGGCACTGAGGGAACTTCTAGGTATTCGGTACCTTCTTTCCAAATCCTTGGCCACTCTGGCCCTCAATAGGCCTCTTCATTCCCCTCTGATGGTGTGGCTGGATAAACTTTTGTGGAACCTCCTTTGGTCCATCGCACTTCTTTTCAGCTTGCTCCACTTCCAGAGCAGTGGACACAACCTCACTAAATGTCAAGCCTTTAATGCCACAGAATTTGACTCCTCAGTAAATCTCCGGCTTCAGTCCATGCACAAATTTGAACACCTTATCCTCGTCCTTATGAGCAAAATGTCCAGCAAACCTGGACAGGAACTCGAATTGCCTACTGTAATCAGCCACAGACCCTGTCTGCTTCAAGTTCAGAAACTCCAACTTCTTAGCAGTCTGGACAGTGCTGTTAAAATCTTCCCATAGAAAAGATCATTGAATTGTAACGAAGGCATCACTAAAACATCTGTGGTGGTCTCTATTGTTTCCCACTAGAGTTGAGCTTCACCAGCTAAATGAAATGTTGCCAACGTGACCTTGTCTCCTTCTCCTATGTTGGCACACCTAGACATACTCTCAATCTTTCTAAGCCATCCTTCAGCAATAACTGGATCAGATGACTGTCCATCAAATGTGGGTGGTCTTAGTCTCCGGAATCTATCTCCAGAATGTTCACTGCTAGAACCCGAGTTGGCACTTCCTTGTGTCTCCCGGCTCAACAGCACTCCTAATTGGTCAGACTGTTGACGCACTATATCAGTCTGCTGACGCATCAATTCTGTCAGCTGCCTAATTACACTAGAGTCCTCCTCCCGCCTCGGACTTGGTATCTCTCTTGGTAATCTTGGTCTTCCTGGTCATCTAGACATTTGCTATATTCCTGTACAAAGTTAATTACACTCTTAAATATCTAATAGCTAAGGTTAAGATAAGCACTTACAGTTGTTGAAGTACTTCCATGCAACGATTGGCACTGATGAGTAATTTTTTGAACGGTTTAACTGAATGTCTCTGATACCATACTGTAAGGCCCCGAGTTATCTGAACCCGGTTCGTTACACAAAAGTTCGTACATGACTAAGAAATCTCAACTGTATTATTTTTTTTTAAACTTTGCTCAACATTCAACATTTGACATAGGCTAAAATCTCAAAACATTTAAAACTTGCAGCGGAAATCTTTTGGACAACAATAGAGTTAAACAAAACTATGAACATTGTTTGAAACGTAAGAGATAAACGGCTAAAAAAAAGAAATAGAGGTTTAAATCGTGAAATACTTAGGAAGTCGCAGAAGTCAAACGCATCTGCCGATGGATAAAGTCAACGGAAGAAGCAGAAACAGCAAATAGAAGGCTTCTGCCGATGACGTGGACCAGAAGAGTTGGAAACAAATAACATCTCTCGGTGGACTGCATATACCGATGACGTCAGACGGATAAATCAATTACCCAACATCAACCGATCGCAAAACGACAAAGCATAATACTCACTCATACCGGTAGTGCAAAATCTACATCTTCCGATAGAATTAAACCTACATCATCCGATGACTTTTCTGAAGACATCTTCCGATAGAAAACAGAGCGACATTTCAACTATTTCTTGCTATGCAAGCACAACTCTAAGTACAGAAAAGAATTTACTTATTTCACCACAACCATTCAAAAACAATTCAAATCATTGCATTACTCAAGTCCAGTATAATCCAGTGTTATAAACCAACGGAATACTATTATCAGAAAAGTCTCAAAGTACTTTTTGAAAACATCAAAGCAATTTCTTTCATCAGAAAGTTTAACATACTCAAATTGAAATCATTGTCCACTAAACCTTCACAACCACTGACACCAATTAAACTGCCCCATCAGATGCCAGATCGATGCCTGATTGCACCCCTCCAACCTGCCTAGTCCTCAACCAACTCAGAGAATTCACCTGCGGTATCCTCAACACCTACATCACAAAACTCATCTATTAGCCTAATGCTAAGTAAGTAAAGAAGTAATGAAATGAAATGCTGAAACATAAATTCCTAAACATGCAATTTCTACTTTCTCATCTCAGTTGCATTCACGTTCATTCATAAGCTGATCTGTTCCCTAGGTTCCCTTGGGAAGTGGATCAATTTTCCCAATGTTACACATCCTCTACTCGATTAACGGGCGGATGAATTCCCTTAATAGCTGATCTGATCTCTCTGTTTCCTTGGGAGTGAGATCAATCCTCCCAATGTTATAAATCCCTTCATAAGTTAAGGGGTGGATTAGTTCCCTTAATAGTTTGTCTGTCACATTCAGTTCATGCCTTACCATCCTTTCATGGAAATTCATTTTCGTAATCTTTCAAAAAAAATGATGCATGACATACAAAATCATTCACAAGATACATAACCCTACTGTTTTGTGATGTAGGCCCGAAGGCACATACATACTTTACTTACCTGGCTTCTGAAAATTGTCTGGTCGCTAGTTACTTCGGAAATCTACTCACTTAAGTTCATAACAGAATATAAATCAAAATTTCTCTAAACCTCACCAAGAATCAAACAGTGGTTCGAGGAATCCAGTTAGAAACTCTACTACCCGAGCATTTCCCCTTTATCACTAAAACCCGAATCTACGCTCAATCTCAGCATCCTCAAAATCCTCACATTGTACTCCTTCAGGTATTTAACCACTATATTATAAGAGAAATTAGGAAAACTTACCTAAGTCGAAGGAGAATCGGGCGAGGAAAATCGCCTAGAGAGCTCGGCTGCTTGAGCTGAAAACCCGAAGAGAAATGTATGAAATGGTGGCGGCTACAGTGCATTAAACCCAATCCCTCTTTCCTTAAATACGTTATCCACTTTTAAAAATGTAATTTACTCTAATGCCTTTGTCTAGTCTAATCATTCAATAACCCTACTTAAATTATTGACTAATAAAGTGTATACCATTAATAATAAAAGAGTTGGTTCGATAGAACCGGGTGTTACAGAAACGATAGACTAATTAACGAATTAAACAAAGAGTTAATAGAAAGGGCAAAATAGTAATTGTCGATTAAAAATTTAATAAAAGCACAAAAAGAACTCTCCCTCCCCCACTCACGATTTCACTTCTCTAGAGAGCAAACCTCTCTCATATTGGCGACCCTTCTCCTTCGCCGTTCTTCCAACGCCGACGTCCGTTCTTCCTCTGATCAACGCCGCTCCTTCACATTTCCTTCTCCAATGAACATTTTAGGTTAGAATCTATCCTCTTGGACGATTGATTCTCGATTTCTAAGGTTTAAACAGTTAGGGTTCGTTTAGGGTTTTCGCCGAAATAGTCGGGTTATTCTAAAAATCGTTAAGGTTACCACAATTGAGGCTTTTGATTGAAGAATTAGAGTTTTTATTAAAGGAGGTGTGAGTTTGATGGATTTAGGTTAAAATTCGAAATTGGGAAACTTGAAGAACTCCATTAATGGAAGCTTAGTTATTCTTGAGCGCGAATTGCTCGATGAAATGCCCGAGTGAAGTAAATTAGAATTTCAGGAAATTTCCTTTAGTTAGGAGTTTTGTTAGTTTACGAAATTTCATGGTTTAGGCTCGATTTTAACAAAGGACGTTGTGAAATGTTCTAGGTGAACAAAGCGCGCAGACGGAGCTCGGTGCGCTAAGGACGATAGGTAAGTTCTCGTGACTTACTATGGCCGATTGGCCTACACCATAAGTCGAGTTTTGATGTTGAGGATTATTTGGTGATATTTATGTTTATATGCTTTGGTTGGGTAGTTTAGGGTTAGTTGTTTTGTAGGTTATGTTTGTATTGTCTTGATGGTACGCACGTTGTATGTTTATGTTACGCTTTTTTTGTCATGCATTATCGTTTTACAAACGTCATGAAAAATAGATTTATGCATGGATTTCACGAAAGAAAATGAAATGTGATGACTTAAATAGACAAATGAAAATGAGACGACTAAGACAACTGAAATGAGACGACTAAGACGACTGAAATGAGACGACTGAAATATGACGACTAACACGAACTGATAAATGAAATGAATGCACGAAAGTTTATGAAAATTGCATATACATGTTCATGCATTGTCACTTACGTAGAATTTACTGAGATTTATTCTCATAGGTGTCTTTATGGTGTAGGTGAACTCGAAACAGGTGAGGATGAGATCCCTCCACCCGAGGAATGAGTATGTTGAAGAAGAATGGCCCGTGGGAGTGCGCTGGCGCAGTTGACGCTATTTTGACCTGTGGGGATGTAGGTAAATGTTTTGGAGATTTTAATTAATAGAAACGTAGGAAAATTGTATAGTTGAAACGTTTTAGGATGCTTGGTGACTGGATAGATAATATATAGTATTTTGTTGTATTGTTGATAATTTCAAACAGAGGGAAATGTCCAGTTTTTAAATGGATCCATGCGGTTTGTTTTTATGAAGTTTGGTTATATTTTAAACGTGTTTTGAGTCGGTTTTGGATGATTGGTAGAGTGTGAAACCTCGTGGGTAAAAGTGTATGGTTATGAGGGAATATGTTTGGAAGAGGGGATGAAGTTGTTAGGGGTAAATCGATGAAATGAGGGATAAGAATGAAAGGGAGAAGGAGGTAGCTCCCTGGAATTCGTATTCCAGGGAGTGTGCCGATCGATCGCCTGAAAGGGGCGATCGATCGGCACCTCAATGGTAACTTCTCTGGTTTTTCCAGAGAAGTTGCCGATTGATCGCCTGAATGGGCGATCGAACGGCTATGAGTGTGATCGCCAGGGGCGATCGATCATGGCGATCGATCGCCTGGGCAAAATTTGCCCCTGCCGATCGATCGGCTAAAATAGCCAATCGATCGGCTATTACTTTTCGGGCTGAATTGCTCCTTCTGCCCTGATGTTCACTGCCTTGATTTTTCATATAATTGAATATGTTTTAATTAAATAGTTTTCAAACGATTTTAATGATTTTAACAGTTTTAAATTTCTCGAACGATTTTAACGATTTTGATTCAGTCTTCGATCTAATTCGGCTTTAAAAGTTTAACTAAGGGTAAAAAAAAAATATAATACGGAAAATTAGGAACAGTGTTAAGGGTCGCTACAATAACTATATGTTAATGTTAATTTTCTTGCTTAGTTGAGTTTTTTCTAACTTGTATGTGATGTTAATGCTGCTAGTTAGATATTTGTGAATTTTATTTAAGGTGTACAACTAGTTTGTAATCCTTTTTATGAAAGAAAAATCAAATAGAAGATTGCGCGATAATAATGAGACGAAAAATATTTTAGTGAAAAATATAAAATACAAGATTATAGAAAATTTTTTGCGCTTCAACATATATTTCTGAAAATATTTATTATTTTGTTCTTCAATCAGTAGTATTGTGAGTTTTTTTTATCCAGAATACAATTAGAACATAAAACTCTTCAAATATAATCATTACTTTAGCAAAACTCTCCAAAGAAAGAAAAAAAGCCACTGAAAATTTGAAGACAGTGGCTATGAAAAATTGGTAGATAGAGCTTTAATTTCTTCAATACTCAAGAAAGCAACATGGAATAGGCTGGACCCCTCCTATTTGTGTCCTTTTCTAGGCAATTTGACATTGGTTGTAGGGCAGCGGTGTTGTTTTCATGTCAAAGCTTTGGGACATAACCATTGCATTGATGTGACCATATCTAAATTTTAAATAATAATAATAAACTTTATGAAGATTACTTACAATATTGACATGTATTTCAATTTGCTTGGGAGTACTTCAATGTCTCGTCAATTGGGCACCTCTCCATGGCCAAAATGGTCACGTCTTGTGGCAACTTGTCAAGGAAATATTTTGCCAAGTTTTATTGTCACGACCCAAAAATGAGAGTGAGCCGCGACTCGTGTTCTTGACATATTCTTTAAACTTAGTGTGATAGCCCCCGACCCGATCGGAGTCCGAGGAGTCAACACTCCAGGACATTCAAAACAGAGACTATTTTTTTCATAAAAACATATTAGACTAAATTTTTTAAAACGAACCAACCCTTAAAACTTTACAGAGAGAGGGAGGGAACGTTCTCTGGAATTAAAAGCGAAACGGGAAACAGATTAAAATCAGACTGCGGGACGAATGACAGAAGGGGAAAACAAGATAACTGGAACACTTAATGGTTTGGACGTAAACCTTCTCTGGACGAGTGCAGAGAGACAGGGAGAAATGCAAATGGGGAGACGGAAATGGACGACTTGACATGCATTGGGGAAACCTAATAATATGGAAAACAGAACTAGAAATCATGCCAGAAGAAAGGCTACGGTGAATGTCAGAGTCGGGTAATGTAAAGCAAAAAAAGTAAATAAACTGGGCGGTGGACGTTTGAAATAAAAAACAAGGATAGTGGACAACAGAAGTTCGTGGACGTTTACACTAAAAGACAAAAGCAGTGGACACAGGAGTCCGTGGACGTTTACACTAAAAGACAAAAACAGTGGACACAGGAGTCCGTGAACGTTTGCACTAAAAGACAAAAGTAATGGACACAGGAGTCCGTGGACGTTTGCACTAAAAGACAAAAGCAGTGGACACAGGAGTCCGTGGACGTTTGCACTAAAAGACAAAAACAGTGGACACAGGAGTCTGTGGACGTTTAAAATCAAAGACAGACTTTGGACTTTTAAAATAATAGGCAGACTCTCGGCGACGTTATCGTGGCCGATAACTTTGAACGATAACACTTATCGGAATAAGAACAGAAATCGAAGGCAAAATAGACCATTATTTTGAAGGTAGAATGGACGTGGACGACTGTTTTACAGAAGAGAATGACAACTGTTTTACTGAAGGCGTGGACGACTAACACTTAGCCAAATACTTGAAAACTCGAAAGACAGAAACTAAAGGTAGAATAGACAACTTTTAACAGAAGAACTTATAAACAGAAGGCACAATGACAGAAGACCTAAAAACTGCAAACCCTCAAAACCCGATTCAAAACACAATTTTAAATGCGCTAGAAAACACGACAGAAGTTATAAAACATGACAGAAGTTCAAGAAAACAAACTGCATGGATAGCTCTAAAACTCGAGACAATCCATGCACAACTTAAAAGAGGAAAACTCCAAGCAGTTCCAGAATATTTCAAAATGTATATACAATTGTCAAATACAGAGGTTTTAAATACATTGACAGATTCAATACAACGTTTAAAATCACAGAGGTTGTACAGAACTTGACATATGTTTCCAAAAATTCGCCAAAAACAGAAGATTTAAAACATAAACGCAAATTCTATACATTAGTTTGAGAATTTCAAAAGCTATACAAGACTCGACATAAACTTACAGAAACACACTCTCATAGGAATAACCCTTGCCTGACTGCAGCAACCACCTCGTGAGCTCATCCCGCCAACTACATCAACTCCTCATCCTGAGGCACAATATCCTCCTCTGGAGGATCCATACCTGCAACAGGGAGTTCAACTATGAGCCTAGAGCTCAGTAAGAACATACAATACAGTGATGCACGTGCTATGCATGAATATTTTCAAATACATGAACATTACATTACATTACGTTACATTTCACTGGACAGGGAGGTATAAGTGGGGCTTATAGAGGAACTGGCGCACATACATACTTGACATAACAGGACATGACACTGGTTAGTAATTTTGCCAGGTCCCAGGGAGGGATAAAGCACAGGGTATCCTTGGTAGGGATAATTTTACAGGAGTCCCATAGAAGGACAAGAACAGGATGCCAGTCCCCGTCCCACACTTAACCATACTTTACAATCACATATTTTATCTTTTATTAACTTCAAACCGTGTGCACAGAAAACTTTTGCATGACTTTCAGAGAAAAACGGGTATGCATGAACATTCATAGACAGGCAACAGAATAATAAGCAGAATATAAAACAGAACAAACTTAACCTAAAACATAACCTATGGCTTAACTTCCCAACAAAATCCCGACAACATAAAACCTAGTACCTCCGTATTGCAGGGCCTTAAGGGCCAAACCTATACGTATGAACTTACCTGTTGTCCGAAATACAGCAAGCTATGTGCGCACAACAACGGTGGTTCGCAAACCTAAAGCATGGAAAAAAAATCGGACATTAACCTAAACTTCAAAAAAAACTAACGTTTAACTAACCTAAACCTGTTAACCAGTGAAAAAGGGTTACCTTTACTAAAGGAAACCGAAATAAACGGAAGAAACAAAGTTTGGAAATTTGTCTCAGGCGCCTGGAAGAGAGAAAACAGAAGAGTGCTTCACGTAGAGTGAAGAGAAATGAGGAAGAATGGAAGAGAAAAGGCATTGGCTCATTCAACAAGTTTTGCCAAGTGTCAATCATCTACTGGTTCCCTCCCACCAACCTTAATTCCTTCCTAATTTGCCCTTCCATTGGTTTTTAACTAAATTTCTATTTAGTTCGTCGAATCGGTTTTACAATCACTCTCATTCAATTGAACACTCCGAAAATTTCATTAAAAATAGTCATTGCATTAATATCGGAGTACATCCGCTTACATATTCGGGAAAAATTACATAGGCAAAAATGCCGAGTGTTACACTTAGAAACTTTCCCGTAAATTTTTTTTTTTTTTGGAACTTGAAAGAATTTAAAACGATCGAAACTCAAATTTTAAACTCATTTAAATTCTTTTAAAATAGGTGGGAAACGTTCATAAAATAATTTGGGAAGAAACATTGAAATCGGTTTGGTTTTTAAAAGAAAAACCAAAAATAAAACCAAAGGTGGTCACGGCATGCGCCGTGCGTTGCCCCGCTATGGCACGCTCATCGCGCTGTCTCGGTGCACACATCGCTTAGCCGGAGCGTGCACATCGTGTGCGTGGGGGCCGATTGATCAGCGCATCCCACCGATCGATCGACACCCTCTCGGGTGTCGACCATGGCGAGCGTCCTCTAGCAGATCGATCGCGCGCAACGCACTATCGATCGGCAAATTCTCTGCTACCGACTTGTATCTTCACCAAGGCACCGATCGATCGCTCGCGTTGGGCGATCGATCAGCCAGGCGCGCTCCAGGCACGCTCTGCACGCAGTCTACGCACCTCGCGCCACTTCCTCTCTTTTTTCATTCTTTTCTTCATTTTCGCCTAATAACACTCCATAAAATTCATCAAGCATCCACCCAACTTCCATAACCTAATACATCCACATAAAACCCTTCTAAAACATATCTCCCACTCAAAATTCGTAAAATTGACTAGAAAACATGCAGCGGAAACATAAAACACATCAAAAACCCTTTAATCAAAATATTTGGTCCAAAATATAAAATTTTCCAAGCAAGTCCCTATAATCATCAAAAATCTACTATCCATTTTCTTAATTCATAAACGTGTACCAAAAACCTTGCTTGGAGCACAACCCACGGGTCGGAATCGCCTTGTCCAGCTCAAAACGCCTGCCACAAGTACCATCCATCAACCGGCCTATCCATCGACTTCAGGGAGAACTTCCTCACCGTCAATTTCTTCACCTACATCACAAAGTTAAACTATAAGCCTAATGCTTAATAAGATATGTACATATCTAAATAAGTGCTCATGTAATGCATGCTTCATAAAAGCACGTTTGTTTACTTGTTTCTTATTCTTTTTACCTGACATGGATTAAGGAGGCTTTCGTGGGGGAGTAGGCAGGGGTTCAAGTACATGGTCCTTACGGACGGGTTTCATGGTCCATTATATGGACAAGTGACATGGTCCCCCGAGAGGGACAAATCATAGCCATACTGCCCCGACCCACGCTTAATCATTACGTACGTTACATATTCTTGTTCTTCTTTACATTTTCTTCACATAAATCATGTAGGAAGACATTTTCGTATGCTTCTTTGAGAAAACATGATGTGTGTAACATGAATGCACATATAAACATAATCCTACAAACATTAACACGTAACCTACTCAAAGAAACTCATTCGTCAAACAACTACATGAGATGCTTACTCTACTCATCGTCGTATAAACTACAAACAATTCACAATACATCAAAACCATCATTAGACATAAACTCCTAGTACTCTTGTGATGTAGGGCTATAAGGGCCGAACACCTAACACACACTTACCTGGAATTCCTTAGCAACTCATGCACTTTTCCTTAAGTCTTAAACACCTAAAACATCACAATTCCACCATCAATATTGGTCCAATCACAAACACAATGCACGAATAAATTTAAACTTCCTATAGCATCTACATAAAATTTTTGACATAACCTCCCCATATTATGCATTTTCCCCCAAATTCCAAAACAAATCAACAATTCTATAATCCCTAACTCTCCAT
The DNA here is from genome assembly GCA_022432975.1 of Begonia masoniana. Taxonomy (NCBI): domain Eukaryota; kingdom Viridiplantae; phylum Streptophyta; class Magnoliopsida; order Cucurbitales; family Begoniaceae; genus Begonia; species Begonia masoniana. Next base: position 16,024,145 of record CM039504.1, read on the forward strand.
TCCAATATCAGACCCATAACAATAATCCCATAATATACCAAAAATTCATAAAATCGACAAACTCCCAAGGAGAGGGTTTTTCTTACCTTCAATCTACAATAAAAGAGGAAATTTGGACCAATTCTTCGAGTGGGAGGGACGAATTTCGGAACCCTAGGACAAATGCCAAAACTCATGAAAATCAACTCAAAACTTAACCTTAATCCTAAAACTCACTTCATAAACCTTAATGCTTACATTAAACCTTCAAAATCAGAGAAGAAAATTGAAGAAATCGGCGTAGAGGAGGGGAGATCACGGCGCTGGCACAAGACGGAGAGGAGAGAAAGAAAGAGAGAGAGAGAGAGAGAGAGAGAGAGAGAGAGAGAGAGAGAGAGAGAGTGTATTAAAATTTTAATCTTAATTTACCTTTTTGCCTAACCCTAATTTCTAGCTAATGGTTTCGTAACCTGTTGGTTTAAATTTTTGTAAATTCCTCATTCAATTTAGCCCCACAATTTAACTCTTAAAGTGCCAATAAAATTTTTCATTCTTGAAAGTACGTTAAAATTCTCCATTTCTGGACATAAATTGAATATCGAAATGTTGAAAAATTCTGGGTGTTACATTTATAATTATGTTTGGTAGTATGAAAAGTGTTAAAGTTTATGTGATTCAAATTATATTTAGGATGGTGCAATTTGGTTCCATTGTAAATCTCAATTTAGAATTTCAATTTAATATTATCAACGTATACTTGAGTCATAAAAATTTATTGTATATTGATCTTGAAAGTAAGGATAACTTAAGATTTTGTTAATTGTGAGAGTCCATCTCATACCAATTGGAGTCCACAATCCCACATTATTTGAGAGAATGAAAATTGAGTTGTTTATAAGTAAAGTTTCCCTTACTACCTAGTACAACACATTTTGAACTAACTCCAATGACAAATTCATGTGAGTACCGGCCCAAAGCAGACAATGTTAAACTGGGAGTCTGGGGACTCTAGACGAATAGTAACAAACCGAATTTGACAATGTGGTCCCTCTCTCCGAACAATCCAGAGTCCATTTCACTCTTGTGAAAATGAGATTGCCCAGTTCAACTTAGTTGAAGTTTAATCCAGACTAAATCTATCATTGCCTGCCATGATTTTAATGACATGATGAGGTAGAATGAGCCAACAAGATAGTCTCAACTTATCTAGAATATGTTGGAAACATTTATAATTATTTTTTCTCCAAACAGAGATGCAAAATCTTCTTCAACAAGAACCACGTCCACCAAAATATAAGCCAGAACGAACTAGTTTCCACTAAAATGGCTCATGAAAAATGACCAAACATGTTACATCACGAGCGACCAAGTGATAAGAAAAGACAAAGCCGATCATATCGCTCAATCATTCGAGGGGAAATTATAAAGAACACAGAAGAACCAATCCATCTGGTGTGGAACCCATGAGTAGCCGTAGAGAGAGAGAACCAGCCAAAATGAGGCATGTTCAATTGTCCAAATCAGCGGAAGCATGGCCGAAGGTGACATACCAGGTTGCTTAGTTTTCATTAATTTCAGCGAATGACAAGCATTGAATAGCATGTTTTGGTGCAGGTGTTTTATGTTCCCTTTTACATGTGCGTTTGTGGCTTTGCTCATGTGATTCCCACATGTTTCCAATACCTTTCTTCGCTCTGGTCATCAAACCATATTAACTACTACTTCTCTTGTTTTCTAGACTATAGAATCGATGTTCCGGCTTTTGTTCTTTTTTTTTTATATACGCTAGACTTGTCAATGCTGATTGTAACTTCGACATCAAATTATTAGAGACTACATGAAGAGATTCTAGCAGTACATGAATCAATGATAATGTTAATTTTCTAACTTGTATGTGATGTTAATGCTACTAGTTAGTTATTTGCGAATTTTATTCATGTGTACAACTAGTTCGTAATCCTTTTTATGAAAGAAAAATCAAATCAAAATTTACACAATTTCTTGTGCAATAATAATGAGACGAAAAAATATTTAAGTGAAAAATACGAAATACAAGATAAATTTCTCGAACATCAAATAATAAAACATATATAAATTTAAAGAAAAAATCTAAATATATTGGCCATTTTTTTCTAAATTTTGTGCTTCGACGAATATTCTAAAAATGTGTATTATTTTGTTATTCAATTAGTAGTATTGCGAGTTTTTTTGACCGAACCAAAATATAATTCGAACATAAAACCCTTCAAATATAATCATTACTTTAGCAAAACTCTCCGAAGAAAAAGAAAAAAAAACCACTGAAAATTTGAAGCCACTGGGTATGAAAATTGGTAGATAGAGCTTTAATTTCTTCAGTACTCAGAAAGCAACATGGAATAGGCTGGACCCCTCCTATTGGTGTCCTTTTCTAGGCAATTTGACATTGGTTATAGGGCAGCGGTGTCGTTTTCATGTCAAAGCTTTGGGACATAACCCTTACATTGATGTGACCATATCTAAATTTTAAATAATAATAATAAACTTTATGAAGACTACTTAAAATATTGATATGTATTTCAATTTGCCTGGCACTACTTCAATGTCTCCTCAATTGGGCACCTCTTCATGGCCAAAATGGTCTTATGGCAACTTCAAGGAAATATTTTGCCAAATTTATAATTATGTTTGATAGGATGAAAAGTGTCAAGAGTCTGTGACTCAAATTATATTTAAGATGGTACAATTGTGGTACAATTGTGTTTGTATTGTAAATCTCAACTTAAAATTTCAATTTAATGTTATCAATGTGTACTTGAGTCACAAAAATTTATTGTATATTGATCTTGAGATGTGTTTCTTCTCTTACCATGATTTTTTTTATTAGGGTTTTCCATGTAAATATCTATAATATCCGCCGTAAATTTTTTAAAATGTATAATTTATTAATTGTTATTATTTAATTATTTTTATTTCTTTTTTAATAATGATTGTTAGAGTGCAATGTGATCTAAATTCTAGTTGGGTTGAGTCGGGTCAAGCCCGCATTCAATATTAGACTTGTCCCAAAACTCATTTTTACCTTGATTTTGATAGTGAATTTCTCTTTTACCTATGACTTTTTACTTAAAAAAATTTTCATGTAAATATAGTGTCCATGTTTCTATATTTTTGTTTTTTCGATTAGCATTTGATTTTCAACAATTAGTGTCAAAGCAAGGTTGAGAGTTTCTAGTTTTTAGATAGAACAGATTTTAGAGTTTGCAATTTTGGTGAAATTTTATAATTTGTGAAAAAGAAAATTAAAAAAAGAAAGAAAGAAAATTTTTCTATCCCTATGTGTGTCTTCCCTATGTGTGTCTTCCTTGAAGCAACAAAGATGAAGCCTAGACTATAGTCACCTGCCATCTAGTGGAGAACAAGCTAGGCCGACGAGCCATCATGCACGACCAATTGTCGTTCGCCAACAGATGAGAAGCAACTTGCCTTTGTCCGATTGGAACAGAGATCGCTGATCTGCTCCATGATGTATGTCGAAAATACCAAAAAATAATTCTTGCTAAAACATATGAATTTGTATATTGCTAAACAATTAAGAATACATAGAGAATAATAAATAAATTTATTTCACTAAAAATTATAACGCAAGAAAAAATGTGGTTTTGAATTTTTTAGCATTGAAAATAACAAATAAATAATAATATGGATTTCAATAGAGAATGATTATCAAGGGCTGATTTCAATTTTTGATTCTGATCATTGAAACATTAATTGGTATCTAATCTTTTAAATAAATTGGTTATAATTACTGAGACGCTCTAATAACCGTATCTCCCCTTAGTTTCTCGATAACCAAAAGAATCTTTATGATTAATTCTTTTATTAACAAATAATCTTAAAGAACGCTGGATTTGATTTATCAATAACATTAAAAATTAGAATTATTCAATTCTAGCCAACCATTTCAATAAGCGTAAATAATCTAGGCTAGATGTGACGGCCCCAGACCTGATCGGGGCCGAGGAGCCATCACTCCAGACATTTAACAGGAAACAGGACATATTTTTTTTTAAACTTTAAATCTTTACACAGAGGGTAAACCCTCACTGGAACGTAAGTACTGGATAATATTAAAAATTAGGAAGACAGGTAGATGTAAGGTGGAAGATGAACAGTGGAAGACAGGTAGACGTAAGGTGGAAGATGAACAGTGAAGACAGGTAGATGTAAGGTGGAAGATGAACAGTGAAGATAGGTAGATGTAAACTACAGGCAGAAGTGAACTGTTCACAGGCAGAAGTGAACTGTTCACAGGCAGAAGTGAACTACATTTAACAAGAAGACATATGAACAAGGAGCATAAAAACAGACGGCATAAAAACCTCAAATCTCAAAGCCCGATTCAAAACATAATTTTAAACGTGTTAGAGAACACGACTGGAGTTTAAGAAATAAAACTGCATGGATAGCTCTAAAACCCGAACCGATCCATGCACAACAAAATAGAGATTTCCAAATGATTATAAAACATTTCAAGAGACAACTATCAACTGTCAAACAGAAGTTTTAAATACATCAACAGAAAGTTTGTACATCGTTTTAAAATCCCAAAAGCTGTACAGAACTTGACATAACTTTAGAAAAATACATCCTCACAGGAAATACATTTGTCTGACTGCAGCAACCACTCCATGAGCTCATCCCGCCAACTACATCAACTCATCATCTTGAGGCACAATGTCCTCTTCTGGAGGATCCATACCTACAACAGGGAGTTCAACTATGAACCTAAAGCTCAGTAAGAACATACAATGCAAAATGATGCATATGTTGTGCATGAACATTTTGAAATATAGAACGTTACATTACATTACGTTTCACTGGACAGGAAGGTATAAGTGGAAAGAAGAGTTGGCACAACGGGAGTACATGCCACAACAGGACATAACAGGAGTACATGACAGGATGCCAGTCCTCGTCAACACTTAACCATACATTACATTACAGGTTTTATCTTTCTTAACTTCAAACCTCGTGCATAAAACATTTACATGACTTTCAGAAAACGTGTATGCATGGACATTCATGGTGCTTAAACATAACTTAAATAGGCTACAGGATGACAAGCAAAATAGAAAACAGGATAACAAGCAGAAACAGAAATAAACTCATTCAACTTAGGACTTAACCTACCCCTTAACTACCCGACAACCAAAAACCTAGTACCTCCATGCTATAGGGCCTTAAGGGCCAACTTATACGCATGAACTTACCTGTTGACCGAAATGCAGCAGCTTTGTTCGTGAAACCCCGGTGATGCACAAACCTATGACACGCACGTTAAGAAAGATTAACAGAACTGCAAATGCTAACTAATAACTTGGTAGAACATGTTCCAGACTCCATTCTAATCTTTCGAAAACAAACCGACGTGTTTTCATACGAAAACAGTGAGTTTTCTCAAAATATCGTAACCCTTAACTTTCACAAAACTCACATCTTAACTTGTCCAAACTCGATAACTAGGTTAGATGATTACCTTTGCTGAAGGAAACAAAAGAAAACAGGAGAAACAAGTTTTGGAAATTTGTCTCAGTCGTCTGGAAGAGAGAAAACAGAGGAGATGATGAATATGAAGGTTTACGTAGAAGAGAAGAGAAGAGAAGACAATAGGTAGGTTTCTCAGCAAGTTATGGACAATTTGGCAACCATCCATTGGCTCCCTCCCACCTACCTTAATTCCTTCCCAATTTACCCCTCCATGCATTTCTAACTATTGGTTTTTAACTAAATTACTATTTAGTTCGTCGAATCGGTTTTACGAATCACTCTCATTCAGTTGAAAACATCTTTTTTTTTTTTTTTT